>JASCZW010020757.1:0-11736 GCA_034211315.2 Aedes japonicus
CAACGACTAAAATATTTACCTGCACTTAGTAATTCAGAAAAAGCACCAAAAAATGAAAAAAGTGCCACTAAATTATTAAGGCCTCGTGCCAACAAATAATGTGTGATCAGCATTAAAAAATTAGGAATGAGCAATAAAGATGAGAAAAGATCTTCGGATAATCTAATTGTGACCGGTAAATCTATCAAATAAAGCAACAGCTATTAGTATATGTGCAATTAAATATGGCAGTATTTCCGCCAAATTATGTAATTTGAGCACTAAACTATTCGCATATGTCTTTTAATTTTGTTGGATTTTCCCATAAAAACAGTAAAATGAGCAATGGATAAATAAATATCCATTGCTCATTTTACTGTTTTTATGGGAAAATCCAACAAAATTAAAAGACATATGCGAATAGTTTAGTGCTCAAATTACATAATTTGGCGGAAATACTGCCATATTTAATTGCACATATACTAATAGCTGTTGCTTTATTTGACAGATTTACCGGTCACAATTAGATTATCCGAAGATCTTTTCTCATCTTTTATTGCTCATTCCTAATTTTTTAATGCTGATCACACATTATTTGTTGGCACAGGCCTTAATAATTTAATGGCACTTTTTTCATTTTTTATTGCTCAAATCTCTCTTTTAATTGATGATTAATTATGCTGCCCTCTACAACGCATGTATACGGTCAAGATATTGTTAATATCCGGGTTATATTGTAGAATATTATGTTCTGAACTCAAGAACAGTTTGAATTACCCTAGATATTTTAAGAAAACTGCCATATGGTTAAAAATGATATTAACCTTTTTGATCATGTGCACTAATAGGCAAAATAAAGTGCCCACCTCATCGTTTTTTTTTAATTTCTCTCATTTACTTGGTTCAAACCAAAGTAAACACACTGTATTGTTTTTATCTTATTTTTTATATTCTTTTTAAGTTTCACTTATGGAACACTGAAACAAAGGAGTTTCACTTAAAGAAAAAAAAAACAATTTGTGTTGAAAAAAAAAACAGTGACAAAATAAAGTGCCCACTTCATTTAGGCTACAGAAAACATAAATTAAAGTAAAATAAAAGCATTTCAATAATTGATGTGTCCTCCTTTGGCCTTCAGGACATTCTGCAGGCGCTTCGAAATGCTCTCGACCAGGTTCTTTAGGTGCTGTGGATCTAGCTCTTCCCAGGCGCGCGCCAGGGCTTCAAAATAGTTATTTTTATTGGTAACACCAATTTTTGTCAACCCTGGCATCGAGAATCGCCCACAAATTCTGGATGGGATTGAGGTCCGGACTTTGTGGAGGCCATTCCAGCGGTTTGATCCGACAAGACCGGAAGAAAGACTTGGTCTTCTTGGCAGTATGCTTCGGGTCGTTGTCCTGCTGGAATACGAACTTCTCTTCAAGGCCCGTCTGGATCAGCGAAACCTTCAGATTTTCTCGCAGGATGTTGATGTAAGAATCTGCCGTCATTATCCCGTCGATTTTCACAATGCTTCACACTTGACCCCACGAAAAACACCCCCAGACCATCACATTTCCTCCTCCATGCTTCATCGTGCCTTGGATGTGGCACTCCTGAAGCTCCTCTCTCGATCTGCACCAAACACGAACCCGCCGCTTTCGGTTAAACAGCTCGAATTTTGATTTGTCCGTCCAGAGAACCGCTCTCCAGAACTCTAGAGGCTTATCAGCATGCTCCTTAGCAAAATAAAGCCGTTTGGCTTTGTTTGCCTTGCTGATAAATGGGCGCTTCCGGGCAAGTTTGCTATTCAACCCCTGTGCTACGAGACGGCGACGAACAGTTCGACCGGAAACTGATAACTGAAGGGTTTCCTGGATCTCGCGGACAGTTACCTTCGGGTTCTTCTTGACTTCGCGCATGATCTTGGTGTCCGTTCTCGCATCCGTTTTCCGCTTCCTGCCTCTGCCAGGGCGATCCACCACTGATCCAAACGTTTTAAGCTTCAGAAGAATTTTGCCAACCGCTGCCTTACTCATACTGTACTTCTTAGCGACAGCCCAGTGCGATTCACCGTTTTGCAAAACACGAACGACCAATTTTCGGATACACAAGGGATTTGCTTTCGAAAGCACTGCGTTCTCCATTTTTTTCAATTGAATCAAATGCGATCACGTATACAAATGCACCAGGTTGAGCCGTTTGCTTCAAAACATGTCAAAATATCAAAACATAAACAATCGAGGGGTCTTCCAATGGAAACTTGTAGAAAACATATCGATTTTTGAAGTGGGCACTTTATTTTGCCACTGTGTTTTTTTTTCAACACAAATTGATTTTTTTTTCTTTAAGTATAACTCCTTTTTTTCAGTATTCCATAAGTGAAACTTAAAGAGAATATAAAAAATGAAATAAGAGAAATACTACACTGTGTTTACTTTAATTTTAACCAAGTAAATGAGAGAAATTGAAAAAACGAAGAGGTGGGCACTTTATTTTGCCTATCAGTGTAGCACATCAAGATCTGAGTTTAAGGATAGTTTAGAGGACCATAGGTATTTTAGAAATACTTTAACATGTCTTTTTTTTTTGTTTCATGATGTTTCGTGAAGCTTTGCCAACTAATAAATACGGTCGAGACTCGTAAATCTCCTTATTGATCATGTAGAACATCAGGGCTGCAAAATGGTGAGTCGACAACTGTGATGGAGCGTGCGTCCCCACAACATAGCTCTGGTCCTCACAAGTTCCTACCTCATGCTTCCACTGGTCAGCAGATGACAAAGACCGCCACCTAAGGGTTGCGTCTGTCCACCAAGGAGGTCTGTTCACCAGCGGCTGAGTAAGAAACGCTGTATCTCGTCAGCTATACCTTAGGAGGCAAGTCCCCCACCAAGTCCACTAAGTAAGTTTTAGTCCACTTACCCTTCATGGAGCGAGATAAGGCGGATTTTAGATCTTTCTGGAATCGCTCTATTTCTTGGAATCCTCTCTGCGGCACATACTACGCAGTTGGCCTGGCCGATGACAAGTAAAAATGATGTATTCAAGAAAACATCATTTTTCAGGATGCTTTCAAGAATTGGCTGCGTTAGTATGAGATTAGATTAGATTAGATTATTGATCATGTAGAACATCAAATCTGTACTCTTGATTTGTTTAAAAGATTGCTAGAATCGTTTGGTGCTACTCGCATCATCAGGTACGCACTCTTTCGCCAGTCAAGCGTATATCCAGCCCCTATACCCCATCGCTTGCTTATCCTGCATTGTGGTATCTTAGCAAAAGATTGAATGCTTGATCCGGTACTGCCTTTCAAAATAGCCCTTCGCTCAATTTCAACTATTTCTATGCAATTTGCACAGCCTGCCATACTCTAATGGAACTATCAATATATACTCTTTATATAATTGCTGTCCACTCCTAGGGTCTCATGATGATGAGAACATAAAAGGTGTCCACGATGAAATTGCCACACACAAAATTGATTCGCAAAATTCGAGTTTTCATCCGATTGCTATCAAATTTTCAGGGATTGAGAAATAACTATTAAACTTCATTTTACCATTTAACTTGTATTTTATTTACAGTCCATACGCAAACGCCCGCACCTTGGCCTTAACCCCGGCCATGAGATTCTTCACAACCTGTGAATCAACCGTTTTTGCATGTAAACCCATACTTTCTTCAGTTCCTCGACTGTCTTCACTACTTTAGGTCGTTTAAGAAGATGCCCAGTACTTCTCGATGGGGCGGAGCTCCGGAGTGTTGGGAGGGTTGAACATTTTCGGCACGAAATTGAACTTATTGTTCGCATACCACTTCAGCACGTCCTTGGAGTAGTGGCATGAGGCCAAATCCGGCCAGAAGATTGTTGGGACGATGTGGGCCTTCAGGAGAGGAAGCAGCCGCTTCTGGAGGCACTCTTTATGTACACCTGTCCGTTCATCGTGTCCTGGGTCACGAAAGGTGCACTCCGCTTCCCGAACGTGCAGATGGCTTGCCAAACCAGGAATTTCTTCGCAAATTTGGACATCTTCTGAGTGCGGACATGCTCCGGAACGCTGAACTTATCCTTGGCCATGAAAAACAGGTTGCCGGGAATCTGTTTGAAGTCGGCCTTCACATATGTTTCGTCGTCCATGATGCAGCATTCAACTTTCGTCAGCATGTTGAGGTACAACTTCCTGGCACGGGTTTTGGCGGACTTGTTCTGCTTCTCGTCGCGATTAGGGGGCTTTTGTACCTTGAACGTTCGAAGCCCAGCCTTAGTTTTGGCCTTCTGGACAAAACTTCGGCTTAGATGCAGCTTCTTAGCCACATCCCGAACGGAGGCGTTCGGATTTCGGTTGAAGGCCCCAACTACGCGGTTGTGATTTTTGGTGTTGTACGGAATACTTTTTCCTTCACTTCTGGGCTTCCGATCGGTGGTCAACCGTTCCTCGAACCGCTTAATCACTCGCGACACCGTGGAATTCGCGATTCCCAACGTTTTAGCGATGGAACGATGCGAGAGATCCTTGTTCTCGTGATGAATGCGCAAGATTTTATCACGCACGAGCTGTTCTTTCGACTCCATTTCCACGAGTTTTGATCACAGGACTTTAAAACTTGCAGTATGTAAATAATGCACTATGAACTAAATCCACCCAAATTTTCATTAAATTCTACCCAACGGTTAAAAAGTTAAAGCAATTTCATGGTGTGGCAATTTCATCGTGGACACCCTTTATTTCCTTCAAACATTATGAATACGGCATGTCAGTTTGGGGAAGTCTCGCAAAAATACATTATCTGAATCTACAGCCGTGTTCAAAACAAGTTTTTCGGCGAGTCTTTCTATTCGTACAAAGTACACTGCCTAACATCGGATCACCGGATCAACCGGGATCTGGTTTCCCACCAATAGGTTTTGCAAATTTTAGTTGAAGTTGTAGTTTAAGCAGGTAGGTGGGTTAATCCCCCAAGGGCAGATTTGTGAATAAAATCTTAACCTATTGAATACGGATTTTTTCTAAACGTTACTAAAACATAATTTATGGTCTACATGCTTGAACAAGTGGCACAAATCATTAGAAGGAAAAAAATGGGAACAAATGTTTTTTTTTCGCTAAGTTGTCCTGGATCTTAATAATCCAAGAGTTCAGATTTCGATGTTCTACATGATCAATTAGGAGATTCACGATGTCGCGAACGTATTTATTAGTTGAAACAAAAAAAAGGCATGTTAAAGTATTGATAAAATACCTATGGTCCTCTAAACTATCCTTGAGTT
This sequence comes from Aedes japonicus, assembly GCA_034211315.2. Lineage (NCBI taxonomy): Eukaryota > Metazoa > Arthropoda > Insecta > Diptera > Culicidae > Aedes > Aedes japonicus. Next base: position 5,237 of record JASCZW010020757.1, read on the forward strand.
CAGATCTTGATGTTCTACATGATCGACAAGACTTTTAACGATATCTCCACTGTACGTACGGGTGAGAACAACTTCATGGGATACCACTTTAACACATATAACAGTATTCTTAGAGTATATACGGTACAACAAACTATTCTTGAGTTCATAATATTCTAGAATATTATCACGAATATTAAAGATGTCTTTACCGTATACACGCGTTGCCGAGCTTCATGAAAATTCATAACACCGTTATAGTCGTATTTTACTGTTACCAGAATATTGACGTTACTCCATACTATCCTTGAGCTCAAATCTCGATGTTGTACTTGATCAAAAAGATTTACGGAGTTGGATGGAGATGTTTATGTTATCTTTTTTTATTATTTTGATTTGAAGATGAAGAGTCAGACTGCATTTTTTAGACATTTCAGGAGTAATGGCTTTTTTCTTTAATTAGCGTTTCACAATTCTTCCCTTGACAATTGTGGAGACACAGAGAAAAACACGGGCTCTCACCAACGATTATCAAACTAATCATCCTTCCTCCCTCCCCGAAGGCCGTGAGGGCTAGGCCGGCGCCGGTACTGATCTACTGATTTATAATAGAATAAACTCGTAAGCTTGTACATTGAAGATGTAAAGCTACTCCCATGCTCAATCTATGTGATTCTCTGTGCAATTACCCTTGTTTTGTTCAGTAACGGAGTAGTAACTACGAAACGCACGATCATTTATTCTATGTACAAAATCCATGTTTACGAAACGACTGAAAGCTAATTTACGACAATACAATTTCAGTCTACTGTGGCACGAGTAATTAAAAAGTACAAGGAAACTTTAACAACTACCCGCAAAGTACAAATCAAGCATCGGAGTGGAATTTTGATCGTCACCCGCTGAAGGTCATTCGGAAAATCAAGACTGATCCGAATTATGATTTGACGAAAAAACTAATTGCCGATCGATGTACTGTGCGGCGAATCCCTCTCCCAGATAGTTATAAATGGTATCGAGCAAGTAAACAACCCAAAATAGTGGCCAGAACTCGGGCCCATAAGTTGTACGAACAAATTCAGACGAAACATTATGGAAGTCTCTTGATCAATGATGAAACATATGCTAGAGCAGGTTTCAAACAAATCCCTGGGCTCAAGTTATTCAAGGCTCCTACTCGCGACAAGGTTCCTGGCAGATTCAAGTTTGTTTTTGCAAATAAGTTTTCGAAAAAATTCATGATCTGTTCCTGTAGCAAGAAAACCTGAGTTTTTGTGACGGATACAACAACCAACCCAGAAGTGTACGAAAGGGAGTGCCTCAACAATTTTACCCTACGTTAAGTCCTATAGTGGTCCAAATATGCCTTTGACAGATCTAGCCAGTTGCTTTTACAGCAAGGACGTGCTTCAATGTTACAATGATATTGGGGTCCAGTTTATCCAACAAGAACTGAATCCACCAAATTGTCCTCAATTCCAACCAATAGAGAAATAGTAGGTAATAATTAAGTGGAAACTGAAGATGAAGGGAGCAGTCACAAGTGACATTGGCCATATGAATAATTGCTCAGCAGAATCAGCTAGCCAAAAGCATCCCGACCAAAAGGTAACAACAAAATTATTTCAAGTTTTGTTATTCAGTTAAGATGTTTTTATAACAGAGATTGTAAGAATTTAGTTAGCGGATGTTGTTAAAATAACTGAAATTCTAACAAAAGTATTGCCAGCAGTAACCAAATTATAGCAAACTTTGATATGCATACATATATCATACACAAAACCAATTTTGTAACAGATTTGTTACGATGTAGCAAAATCATATCAGCTAGTGTTAACATTAATTTATTTCTTAACTCAGCTTGTGCCTCCCAGGGCATTATATCATAATTTGTTATAAGTATGTTTTACAATTATCCAAATAAAAATATTTTAAACAAATTTATATCATAATCAGTTAGTCTTAACTGAGTCGGGATGGCTGAAGAAGTTGTGCGCCGGCTGATGAGCGGCAACATCAGAATAGTTTAAGAATTTCTTCGCAATAATGAATGATTTGTTTCAGTTATGAACCCGGTGCGAGCCTTGCTACGCATGTAACTAAAGGAATGAAAACATGATAGAACTTGCGCTTTTATGTTTTTTTTTTCAGAATGAGTGTTGTTAATGTGTGCCTTTGTTTGCTTATGTGTGTAATTTCTGCGAAATCAAACGTACACAGAAAAAAATTTTGTACTAAAAACTACCATTTTATCCGACTATGCTTATTTCAAAACTACCGTGCAATTTCAGTCAAATTTACTACGTTTATGGTTAAACCTTCAACATTTGTGGTATATTTGACAGACCTTATGGTTAACTTGTAAACATGGTAAACTCAAACGTATTTATAGTTTGGTGAAAATTGTGGGTGTCTGCGATTAATTTAACCCTCGAAATGGTTATTTCTACTGCGGTTTTTTACTGCGTGTAGGTATGTATTTTTAACTCAATCGTCAGATCTTCAGTTACCATTCTATTTCTTTCAGTGTAGAAAAGTATTTCATTGACAAAATATGTATCTTTAAAGTACGCTGTATCCTGTCAGTTCGAAATACATTTTCTTTTGTATAAGCTTAGATTATTTTCTTGTGCCTATGTAGCACTGAGAGTAACTAAATCATCGCCCATTCTTGACTAAAAAGGGGTTCAATCTTCTATCAGAACATGCTGCTTTCCCCACGAAAAACACATTTTATGTTTTAGGTGCCTGGATAATTCTCATGGTTGAAATTTCTGTTTCATTTGTATGAGAGCCATTCCCGCTATCCGGAGAGGGAAGGGGTCTCGAACCATCTCCAGAACCTTCTCCGGCCCTAAAAACAGTAAGTATAATTCTCATGCTTGGTTGAAATGATTGTTTCATTTGTATGAAACCACCGTATACATATTTATCGCCTTCAAAAACCTCCACATGCCAAATTTGGTTCGATTTTTTTGATTAGTTCTCGAGATATGCAAAAAAAAAATGCTGTTTCATTTGTATGGGAGCCATCCCTTCCTGATATGGGAGGGGTCTTAGACTACCATAGAAAAATTTGAAACGGACCTTCGGTCAACGTTTCATACTGAACCCTATTTTTCAGGTGGTTACCCTAGCAAAGGAAAATAACAAGCTGATATCATATAAGTAACAAGTTCTGTTATCTCAGTTATCGTTTTGATTTCCGCTGTTATCGCATAACAAATTTAGTTATTACCATTGGCAAATTTTGTTTTCATATGAACACACTATTTTTTATGAACGTTATAAGTTGAATTGTAAAACTATAAATAATTCCAGCAAGTAATTTTGCTTTTAATTAAAATATTTGTTTCAGTTATAAGCATGAGCATTTAATTTCAAATTGATAACACAATTCGTTACTATTTCAATAAATTTGCTTACAATACAGGATTTGTGATCAAGTTGTTCGCAGTGATAACAAAATAAGTTATTATTAAGATATTCAAAGAGTATTTTTTTTGTTATTCATTCTGTTATTTTGGCTGTTTATTCAGCCTGAATGATAACATATTCAGTAATCATAAAATGATAACCTGGTATCAGAACTTGTTATCAATTTGGTATAATCCTTTGCTCGGGTAGCGCCTCGGTAGTAGGCAATATAGAATCAGTATACCAAGTGGGGGGGGGGGGTTAATTAAGTATTCAGTTGATCAAAAGGTCAGTTGGTCGACTTTAGAAAATTTAGATTATACATTAAAATTTAGAAGATCAAGAAAGCAAACCGGAAGGAAAACGAAAACTAGGAATTGAGGCTTCTGTACCTATAAAGAACATTGGCTCGATCTTTACCGTTCAGATCGCCGAACAGAATAGTTCATATTTTGCAAAGTGTTTTGAAGGGAAAATCAAAGTTTTTGAAAAGTCTTTTAAAAGTTATGAGTGTAGCGTAGTGTAATGTAAATTAATATGTTGTATTTTTCCAGAGTTTATCGTTTTTAAAAGCTAATAGAATAAATCGCGAGTCGTAAATCTCGTGAAAAAATAAAGATGTAAGCTAAATTTAATTTGCTTCAGTAATCGTAAATTTATCAATAGTTTTCAATTTAGGGTATAAATCCGTGAGTCCAGAATAAACTGATTTGACAGTTTTAGGATACCAAGATTGCTGAGAAAGTATATATTTCGTGTGCGATACTAACTACAAATCATCCACAGTCACCACACGTGAGCACGTGCATCCTTGGGTTTTCGTTTTTATTTCGACGAGTGCATTTTGAGGAGATTGTGCGGGTAGGAACCGTAATCCTTGCTACGACTATTGCAGCACTCACTAAATACCTGCGTGCTATTGGAGAGACTGGGGGCGATCCCCTGGGACTATTCTTCGCCTCGCGGCTGCATGCCGCTAAGAATAGCTTCAGAGTGCGTGGTCATCGGAGAAGGAAGTTTGGCCTCGCGAGCACCACCCATCACATCGTGGTTGCCACATTTCGTGAGTGATCTGTCTGGAGAAAGATTGCCACCGCCAGAGTGTATCACCTAGTTTCACGTCCCGGGTAAAAACCAATTGACAGCCAGTCCCGATCAGAGCCCAACAGCACACAGCACATCTCAAGCCTCACCTACGTATGCATGACGAAATCTCAGCAAGATAGCCTTCCGGACGAATGTCTGGATCCTCCCTGCGGCATTCCGCGAAAACTCAGCCATACCCGTACAAATCAGCTGTCTATCTTCGCCGGCCGAAGAAAACCGGGAAACGTCCATCCGCTACCGGGTCAGTGAACCACGTCCATCTGCCGTGCAGACCGAAGGATCCGTGCCGTCGGTAGTCTACCGACGAAAGTCCGTGTGCAGCGTTACGGCGCTAACCCACTCCGAAGGCGGGAAGCCAGATGACCGTCGACCAGCGACACCTGTAAGTACCTGAACCGGATTTTTAGTACCCACGCGAATACAACACCAGCTTAGAAGGGCCTAACAATTATATTAGTAGGGGAAGAGAAGGGGAAAGGGAACTGGGAGTAGAAGGACTCACGTACAGGGTACACTGAGGGAATGACGTCATAATATAGAAGAAGGTAGGGAGAGAAAAAGGTTTTCAAAACGAAATGAAAAATTTAACGCAAAACAATAGACTTTGAAAATTAACAGTAAACGTTAAAAATTAAAACTTTATGGCATGAGAACAAAATAGAGGTTTAAATTAATTTGCAATAAATGCTTTGTTTTTCCACTGGTAAATTAAAACGAACTTTAAGTAAATTTAAAAAAATTGAGAAACTATAAGGAATAAGGAATTTGGAAGGGAGGTTTTGGAAGTGTTGGATATCATTGAAGGTGGATCCTGCTGTGGGGTTGGACAAAGAGCTAGCAGGGCAAACCGATCTTGAGTTCTGGCAGACGACTCCGGTTGTCTGGCGCATAAGTCAGAATTTGGAGGCCATACCAGGACCCTCCTTACAATTTCTCATCTTCAAAAACCGCCACATGCCAATTTTGGTTCAATTTCCTTGATTACTTGTTAAGTTAGGCATGTATTGGAAATTAATTTGTATGGAAGCAACCCCCCTCCCCCTCTTTAAACAGGGGGTTTGTCTAGAACCACCATAAGAAACTTTTCCGGTCCGAAAAACCTCTGCATAGAAATTTTCATTACAGTAGGAAGAATTCTCATGTTTGATTCCAATTTGTCGGTCTAAAACTACCGTAGAAACATTTCTTGCCTTCTGAAACCTCCACATGCCATATTTGTTTAATTCCTCCATTCCTTGATTAGTTCTTTCCTTGATTAGTTCTTGAGTTATGCAGAAATTTATGTTTGTATTGTATGGAAGCAATAGCTCTTCCAGAGGGGAGAGGGATTACGAACTATCATAAGATCCTTTCCCTGACACAAAAACACCTGCATACAAATGTGCGTAGCAGTAGGCATAGTTCTCATGTTTGGTTGAAATTTGTGTTTTATTTGTATGGGAGCCCCCCTTTTCAAAGGGATGAGGGGTCTCAAACCACAAAAAAACACATTTTTTGCCTTCAAAAACTCGCTTATACCAAATTTGGTTCCATTTGCTTGATTAGTGCTCGAGTTATGCAGAAATTTGTTTTTCATTTGCATAGGAAGCGGCATTGTAGAAGCGGGAGGGGTCTCGAACTATTATAAGATCCTTTCCCGGACCCAAAAACCACAGCATACAAATTTGCAAAGCAGTACGCATAGTTCTCATTTTTGTGTGTCATTTGTAGTGGAGCCCCCCTTTCTACGGGGTGGAGGGGTTTCGAACCACCATGAAAACTTTTCTTGCCCTCAAAAACTCGCCCCTACCATATTTCGTTCCATTTGGTTGATTAGTTCTCGAGGTATGCCGAAGCTAGTGTTTCATTTGTTTGTGAGCCTCCCTTTCCAGAGAAAAGAGGGTTCTCTAACTATAATCAGAGCCTTTCCCAGCCTCAAAAACCACTGCATACAAAATTTCACGCTGATCGGTTCAGAAGTTTTCGAGTCTTGTTCAAATAGACAGAAATCATATAAT
>JASCZW010020758.1:0-11730 GCA_034211315.2 Aedes japonicus
AAAAGTCTCTGCAGGATGGTTCACGCACGCCGAACGTGATCAAATCGGTCCGTGCAAAAACTGATCGCAAACCGGTGCGTTCCATAAGAAAACTTGCAGAGGAAGACAATATTTCGGAGAAATCCATGCGGACAGTCATCAAAGAAGACCTGCATGCGTCTTCCAGAGCCAGAGTGAAACGCCACTTGATTACGGACCGGGTCAAGGAACTACGAGTGACTCGTTCCAAGAGATTGCTTTCCTTGTTGAAGAAGGAAAAAATGATAATCCTGTTCTCCGACGAAAAGCTTTTCAGAATCGATGCTGCGGTCAACAGCCGCACGGACCGGTTCATTTCACCGCAGAAAATGGAGAACGTTCCGGAAAAAGTGAAATTCAAATTTCAAACCATAACACGCACATGGCAGTCAATGACGGAGAACTACGTCCGAAAGGCATGCTCTGGCTTCCGGCGTCGGCTCGAGGTTGTTATTAATAAAAATGGAGGACATATTGAATAAATTTATTTAAAAGGACTTTTTAGAGATAACTGCACTCGAAAATGTTGATATTATTGCTTGAATTAGTTGAAAATGGGATTTGAAAGAAATTGAACAAATTTTCCGCATTATTTTCTGCCGCACCCTGTATATATCATTCACTCTGAAATGATTTTTTTTTCCACGACTGTTGCCGGCTAATGTGTGGCAGGTTTTCCCGTGATATCGTAGCAGTATGATGAATTAAAGCGACAGGAACGGAAATCCACCCAATTGCCCCCAATTTCACAGAAATTGAAAAATATTGAGCAATTATAAAGTGGTAGCTTGAGAAGACTTTCGTACCCGAAGTGAGCATTTTTTTTAAATCAGAGATTTTTTTTTAATTTCTAGAAGATTCTCTGAACTCACGAAGAATTCTTTGAAACCCTCTTTGATATGTTGATAAACTTCTTGGATTTTTTTTTTAAACTTTTCTGCTAAACTTCAGGGAAGTTTTCTAACCAATCAAATCTTTGAAGCGAGGTAAGATGGAAAACAAGGAATTGTAATTCCTACATGTGTTGGTGTCCTAGCTCATAGTAAGATGCGAATGGTTGGGAAGAGCGTGTTTACCATATTTTAAGATGGTTTCATGGGCAATTAATATCATTATGGTCATATGAATTATTGTTGTATCGACTGCTCCTTTGGTTCGTCAGTGATTATCTCTTGAATTTCAGAGAAGCTCTCACCTGATGTTCTACAGAGCTCTGTGCTAAAAATTGTGGAAGTTTCCTTCTGACTTTTAAGCAGGCGAACTCCTTTGGCAGTCACTCCTGAACATTGAGCATTCTTGAACATTCTAACAACCCAACCATACCTTCCAGAAAAAATATGGAAAGTTGTTTTCCTGAACTTAGTTACTTCATAAACCCTTGATAAGTTCTATCCTGAACCTCGAGGAAGATTAATCCAAAACATTGGGAAAGTATTCCTTAGAGTTGCTTGAAAATTCTCCCCAAATTTCTTGGAAGCCGAGAACTTCAGAGAAGTGCTCTTCTGAACTTGAACAAAGGTTTCTCCTGAACTTCGGGGAAGTTTGTTCCTGAGAAATTCCTGCGTGAAATACTAGGAAGTAACCCCTATACTTTTGAAAAGTTTCTTGCTGTTTTTCTGAGAAGTATTTACCCGAACTTCTGAGAACACCTAAAATTCGAGATTCTGGAATTCTGGAATGTTCGATTCCGAACTGCTGGAAAGCTATCTAGAACTTCTGTGTAGTTCCAACTAAATTTCTGGGAAGTTTCCTTCGGAACTTCTGGGAAGTCCTCTCCTGAACTTCAGAGTAGTTCTTTCCTGAATTTTCTGAGAAATTTCTTCTTGAACTCCACACTTAAATTGCATCACTTTAAACTCGTCCTCAAAAACAAGCCTCTCAACCGATTGTCATGAAATATTCAGGGAATAAAATACAATGTATAATCTTGGTTAAAGTATTTTGATTTCCGTACATTCTTCTTAATATCACGCATAAGATTTTGTACAACGCTTGAACCAACATTTTTTTCCGCTCTCAACCATGATTTCAACATTCCTACATTACGAAGTTCGTGCTTCATTATAGCCCATTATTTTACAATTGGCCGCCACTTTGGAGAGTTTGGGGGATTAAGATCCTTCGGCACGAAATTGAGATTATTCGTCTTGTACCACTTCAGAACATCTTTGGAGTAGTGACAAGAGGCTAGGTCACGGAAGTAATCGTTTTTTTCAGGCATTAATTCATGTATACTTGACCATTTACAGTTGAAGTTGTCACGAAATGCTTGCTCCGTTTACCACACGAACGAATTCCCTGCCAAATCATGCCTTGGGGAACTTTGACACTTGCTGTTTCCTGAGAGATTCTGGAACATCGAACTTGTCTTTTGCAGTTACATACTGGTTGCCGGGAATCTGTTTAATGTCTGCTCTTATGTGTGTTTCATCGTTCATGATGCAACAGTGTGGTTTCGTCAACATTTGTGTATACAGCTTACGCGCATGTGTTTTCTGTGCGGTCCTGTCCTATTCTGTCTATAATATACCATAAAAGTTCAACTCAATGGACGCAGTGGTTCTACGCCTCAACAAAAAAATCTGTTCTATTCTGTCCTATTCTGTTTTTCATTGCGGTTTGGAGCTTTCTGAACTTTGAATGAACGGAGCCCGGCTCGTTTCTTGGCTTTCGGCACGAAACTTTTGGTCAAATGCAGCTTTTACACGACATCCTGAACGGAACAGTTGGGTTTGCAGTACGGAACACTTTTTCTACCACTCACCTTCTTCCGATCGACAGTTACAGACACTGTAGACTGGTGAATTTTCAACATCTTTCCGATGGCTCGGTGCGAAAGAAGTGGGTTGTCGAGGTGTTTGTGCAAAATGTTCTCGCGCACTTGCTGTTCCCTCGACTCCATTTTCGAAACTACGACACAAATTTCACAATGAAACTCATGCAGTGTAAACAATTCCACGCAAAATTCCGTTGAAATCAACCCGAAGGGCGAAATGTTACAGCTTATTGAAAGTGATGTAATTTAACTGTGGACACCCTTTAGTTCCCCTGTTTTTTCGGGGAAGTTATTTCCTGAGCTTATTCTTGATAAACCGCCAAAGAGTCTCATTGTGAACTTTGAAGATAATTTGATCGAAACTTTGGGAAAGTCCTTTCCAGAATTTCTAGGAAAGTTCCCTTAAATTTGTTGGAAGTTTTGTTCTGAACTTTTGAGAAGTCCTAAACTTTTGGATAAGATTCTTTTGAACTTCGGGGAAGTTTACTCCTGAATTTCTGAGAAATTCTTGCTCAAACTACTAGAAAGTACCTTCTATGCTTCTGAAAAGTTTCTTTCTGTTCTTTGGAGTGGTTCTTTTTCCTGAACTTCGAGAAAACCTCTTCTGAAATTCTAAAATGTTTTCTTCTGAAACTTTGGGAAAGCTCTCTTGCACTACTGGGAAGAAGCAACTAAACTTGCAACTAAACTCCCTGAACTTCAGAGAAGTTCTCTTCTGAACTTCTAGGACGTATCGTCTTGAGCTTTGTGGAAGTTTGTTCCTTATTTTTTGAGAAACTATAGGTAGGAATTTTTTTCTTGAGCTTCCGGGATGGAATCTTAAATTTCTGGGAAGAGTTCGAGAGCCTCTGGAAAGTTCTAAACTTCCAAGAAGTCCTTTTCTCTCCTGTTTTTCGGGGAAATTCTCTCTTGAACATCTGGGAAGTATCTCTCTGAAGCTCAGGGAAGTCTGCTTTCAAATTTTCTAGGATGTTGATCCGGAAATTTGGGGATATTCCTGCTTAAGCTACTTAGAAAAGCTTTTAATACTCCTGAGATGTTTCAGTCTGACCTTATTTCTTTTTTATTTTCTAAGAAGTCTTCTTTTCTTTTCTTAGAAGTTTCTTCCTAAATTTCTAGAAAGTATCTTTCTGAAGCTCTGGGAAGTCTTCTCTTAAATTCCTTAGGATGTGTCCTAAATTTTGGGTAGTTTCTTTCTATACTTAGAAGTCCCCTTCCCCAAACTTCTTTCCGAAGCTCTGAGAAATTCTCTCCTGTTTTTCGGGGAAATTCTCTACTGAACATCTGGGAAGTATCTTTCTGAAGCCCAGGGAAGTCTCCTTTCAAATTTTCTAGGATGTTGATCTTGAAGTTTGGGGATGTTGGGTTCTGAATTTTCTTGGATATTCGTGCTTGAACGTGCCCTGATATAGAAGTGCTTTAATACTTCCGAGATGTATCTGTCTGACCTTATTTCTTTTTTTCTTCTAAGAGGGCTTCTTTTCTTTTCTAAGAAGTTTCTTCCTAAACTTCTAGAAAGTATCTTTCTGAAGCTGTGGGATATCTCCTCTTAAATTTTCTAGTATGGCTCCTAAATTCTGGGTAGATTCTTTCTATACTTTTAATATCTAGGACTAATTCTATAATTAGTGGTTTATAGAATTAGTCGATGATAAATTTACAAATCCAAAAATTCAGAGTTCTAAGATTAATTACAAAGTCGTCTCTTTTACTGTTGTCCTCAGTCTCTGTCGGCCACTGACTGGCTTGAGAACCAATTTAAGGACTGCAAAAGTCATAGTATTCGAGTGAGAAAATAAAATTTACTTATTGTTATTCCGACCCAAGGCGCATTGATGATCCTAATCAATCGAGCTCTTGTTCAATTTCCTACCATTTCTACTTAACCTTAATTTTTTTTGGCTCAATGCCACAAAAGCCTTTGTCGAAGTCCACATTAATTTTAATCAGTTCGATTAGCCATTCGAGCGGATGGTAATTTATTTTGTTTTTATGAGACTTTTATTGCTTGAAGTATATTGTTTTTCTGTTAATTCACCTGCAACAAAATAATGGTTTAGTATATTTCTTGACTCAAATTTAAATAATGTTGTTGCATAAAGCACGTAATCAATTATAATGTTTGAAAATATAAAACTGACTAAATCAATTACCACTAACTCGGAAAGTGACAGATCAGTCACTGTTTTCCCAGCCGACCTTCTCGACAAACTATCTTCGATCTCGACATCTAAAGAGTGTTTCGATCAAAATTTGGTCAACTTAAACTTGACGCATTTTCTTTCATCGTGCATTAAAAAATTTTGAACACCCCTCATTTTGAAGATGTGTGCGTGGAGCATCATGCCTCTATTTTGATTTTTAGATTAGCACTTCAGTAATACAAACTACTCTCACGCCAAGTTGGCGAAATTGTTGAATGTGGCTAAATCAACTGTTACCAACGTATTAAAAGTGTTGTGTGAACGTTTGTCGACAGCCAGGGGATCGGGGGAAATCGAAAGCCGGAGGCTACAGCGACGACAAAAAGAGTTGCCCGCTGTTTCGAGCGGAACCCCAACCTCTTCGTCCGAGATGTCGAAAAGAAGCTGGGAGTGGCGCCTTCAAGTTGTACACGACGATGGACAGGAATTTTAGACGGCAACCGGACGGGGAAAGGTGGCAGATATTTTCAAGCACATTGAACTGTCAAAGTTCGCGAAGAAATGTCTGGTGTGGCAGGCCATCTGTACCTGTGGCTTGAAGAGCAAGCTTTACATTGCGACCGGAATCGTCAACCAGGAAATTTATCTGAGTGAGTGCCTACAAAAACGTCTACTGCCTTTCCTGAAGCGACACAATTGTTCCGTTCTATTTTGGCCGGATTTGGCATCTTGACATTACGGAAAAATAGCCATGGAGTGGTGTGCCAACGTTCAAGCGACCTAAGGACAAGAAACCTCCCAACACGCCAGAGCTCCGCCCAATCGAAAAATATTGGGCCATCGTCAAGCGGAACCATAAGAAGACTCATAAAGCTGTTGTGAGCGAGAAACAGTTCAAGGCAAACTGGCGTTCTGCGGCGAATAAAGTAGACAAGAAGACTGTACAAAATCTTATGGCAGGTGTTAAACGAAAGACCCGGCAATTCGTTAGAGGTTAACGATGTACCAACCAAAGAAAAAAAAGCCGGTAGAGAGTGGTTTATTTAAATTACAATTTCCCGGTACATTTTCATAACAGTGTAAGTAACTTAAGCATCTTCAAAATAAGCGCATTTGACATTTGTGAATGCCATAGCGAAGTGACAGTCGGTGGATTACTGCCGTCCGTGACCATCATGTGTTGCTTTTTATGACTCTTGTAAAGCATACTGATAGGATGAATTCAGGCGTTTTTTCCATCAATAATTCAACGATATTGATTTTTAACATTTTTTTTTCAATTCTGACCAGTCCCATTTGCAATGAAGTCAACTATCGGTCATTAACTAATGTATTCTCAAGATAATTGAATGTTTCGAGTCTGGAATTAAACCCACTCTCCTGATATTTGGCCATGCTGCGAAAGAAACTAATTTCGAAACATTTTGTTCAACCCATCATCAACTTATTTGCCGAAGAGTGAAAGTTGAAACCCAAATGAATAACTCATTTCGTTGCGATAAGCTTCTCGTTAAACCGTCTCTATGCATAAATCATCATAATGAATTCTGTACATTTATCCAACTATAGAAATACATTTCACGCTCATGGCACCGTAGCAAATGATTCTATTAAAACTAAATTTCGTCCCAATTAATAAAAAACACTCCACCATCTGCATCCCCGGGCGCTATTTGCTTGTGATTGCCTGTCCAAATTAACACGAATCTCTCTTATCATTGCAGATGCGGCTCCTCGCAACGCTACTTCTACCTGGAGGTCGGCCGAAGTACAAAAACCGGCCCCGGCGAGATATGGATGGAGGCACCGGACGCTATCATTGCCCACAACATGCACACGACGATCATGAAGTAAGTACGACCGACGTATGGTTTCGGAAATGTTCCGATCCGATTCTCCCGCTGGAAGTAATTAAATCATCCTTACGTCCAAATGATGTACGTGTTTACCGACTGATAGCCGCTCACGCTCACGAAGTTAATAATGGACTCTTAAACTGTCTTAAGCACCCGAAAACTAGAGTGGAAGCCAAATAAAACAATAATCACCCTTGTCTGGAGAACAAGCGTCACGGTTGGGTGAGAAAAACCGAAAAATAAAAAATCAGCTCTCATCATTCCTCCCGATGGGTGATATGATAATGAGCGGTGACCATGTTCCGTCGGTTTGTTTGTTCACAAGTCAATGGGAGAAAAACAGAAAGTGGTAAAGTGCAAATGTCAATGAATTTTCGTTGCAATCTGAAGAAAAAAATCTACAGGCATGGTCTTCGCAGCTTGCGATGTGTATTGCCTGTTACTAGATGGCAATTCGGGGAATTGAATTCATTTGCGGGTCCTCCTTTTGCTCTTTCGAAAAAGGCGCGGATTCGATTCCCGATGGCACAAGGTTTGATCATACACAGATAAAAAGAAACATTGAATTTTCTGCATTATCTAATGCACATAAAGGCAATGCTAGATTTGGCAGAAAATAATGGGAATATAAATAATAAATAATTTCACGTAAATTTAAGCCAGATAACGCCTTAACCTAGCCTGTTGTATGAAAAATTGCAAATCGCCTCTTGTTTACACCTCTTTTGGCTTGAAATTAAACGAGGGAAAATTTTACGCAGCTGTTAAAATTCACTTTTTTTTCTGTGTACGAATGCAAAAAATTAACCTGTCAGCGAAAGCTACCTGCTTTTAGTTGTGCAAGTCGAGAGCAAGGCAATATGCTTATTGTGGTCAGCAATAAGCTTGAAATGCCAATCAACGAGAAGCAGAAGAAGAAGGAATGGTGTACATCAGTTAAAGGGACCTTGGCATTACCTTGATCTTCCGTATGAAAAGGCAATTTCAAAGTAATTGATCAGTTTGCTATCAGGTCTTATATTCTGCTTTAATTGTACTTACCAAAACATGTCTTATGAAGTCTGCGTGACAACAATGGTGAACAATTTTTGAATATTTCTTCAATAATTCAAAAAATTTTCATCATTGTTGACACTCAGACTTTATATTAATGTCATAGCATACTAGGAGATGTTTTGGTAAGTACTGTCAAAGTAGCGCTTTTGAGCTATGATTTTTTAAACTTACCCAAGGTTATTTCAAACCACAACAAATTATTCCAGTATTTTTTACTGTACGTATTTGGCTGTTTTATTAACAATACTGTTCGAAAGCAACAACACATCGTAAATTTTGTAGCCATGATTATAGATATTTGAGCATGAGCCTGACCTTGACCACCCAAGGTTCCTACTCCGTTATTGGCAGACCAGCTGTACCTAGACAGAGTACAGACACATGATGTTTGGAACTAACATACATGCTCAATAAGTAAAAACTGGTGATCCTGAATTAAGGAAAAACTGTAGCCGGTCTCTTCCAAAACCAGGACAATGGCAAGGATAGGATTGTGATGACATAATACTCGATTTGTTGGAAGCCGATGAATCCTTTGTACTTGGTTGTGTTGCGAGTATAGATCATTTTGGTGAACGACACGCTGAAGTCTAGTTTATCATAGTTTTCAGATAAGTCTTCATTTAGTTGGTTTTAAGGCAATGCGCAAATATATTTGTACCGATTTAATCCAACGGTAAGGATGCCGTTGGGGCCTCCCACAGTTCATTGGAAAAACAAGATTTTTTACTACTCTAAGAGCCACATTGAACTGATTAAAACCAACGGTGAGGATTCCATTAATATCACGCACAAAGTGTGATGGTGGCATTTTATTGAGAGCTCTAGGTATTTAAAAATGGCGTTTAAGAGTCCCTTTGGCCTGTTTTATGTTAAAAGTTGGGGTGCTGCTGGGGCCACTCACAAAATGTGATAGAAGAAATTCATTAGCAAAGTTATTGAAAAACATTCCAAGACCGATATGAAACGATTTAAACCAACAGGAAGGGAGCTGTTCAGGCCACTCCCAAAGTGTGACGGTGTTTTTTTTTATTGGAAAGAAATCGGTAGTTTTTAATAATCCTTGGGAGTTGATTTGGAACAATTTATTTTTCAATAATAAGGATTGGGCAGACAAGGAAGTATAAATAACGCCTGGTGGACGATTTGGATCTATTTCAACCAACAGTAGAGATGCGTGCTACTTCGGTGCTGTTAGTTTAAATCTCTTCAAAGCAGCTATCAAGCGTTGTCAAAAAAATTGTTTTCCTAATGAAATAAACCACCATCGCCCTTTTAGAGTGGGGCTACTCACAAAGTGTGATGGTGGTTTATTTCATTGGAAAAACAAAATGCTTGACCACGCTTCATATCCACTTTGAAGCGATTTAGACTAACAGAACCTAAGTAGCACGCATGTTGTAAATCAATTGAAATATCTGTTTAAAAACTTAACACAGTCGTAAGCAAGTTATTGCAACTTATTTTGACTTCAGTGTGCTACTCGGGTTAGGATGCTATTGATGACACTCTCAAAGCAGGGTTGCCATTAGTTTTTGAAAAATATCTGGCATGTCACAAATAAAACCTCTGGCAAAATCTGAAAAAAAACACGGAAATGTAAAAATCTGGTCTAACAATTGAAAAGGGTCAAAGAGGTTTTACAAATATTGATAAACCCTTTACAAATGAACCAAAATGAGACATTCTTTAGTATCAGTCAAGCGTGGAATTACACTATTTGACCACTGCAAAATATTTGACGGATTACCTTTCACACAAAATAGCTACGAATCGTTTTCAGTGGACGAGAACTGCAGTCACGCAAATCACTTAACGCTTTAGTGGAGTGGGATTGAACGACGCTTTTTTTCAATCTGTTCTAATTTCAAAAAGTCTGGCATTATGCAGGGTTTTTTTTTTGTCTTTTTGACGATAAAAAGACTGGCAGAGCCAGATAAATCTGGCATAATTGCACCCCTGTCTCAAAGTGTGATGATGGACACGGTATTTTGACTATTTCTTGAGAGTCTAAATAGACCAATTTATACCAACAGTAAGGATGCTTTTGATGCCACGCACAATCTGTTGTAGGGGTTTTTGATCGGGAAGACAAGGTTATTAAAAAACGTGTGAGTCCGATTTAAACCAACAGTAAGGATGCTGTTGGGGTCACTCACAAAATGTTATGGTGTCTTTTCATTTGAAAGACAAAAAATTGTTTATTAATACGTGGAAGCCAGTTTGGACGGAACATACTTTCTTCTCAAAAGTATGTAGATGTATACTGATGGTTTTAGATAGTTAGAATGTGTATTCGGGACAATAATTTTGACGAGAAAAATATTTCTCCATACGAGCATTCCTAGAAAAAAATTGACCGAAATTGTCAGACATAAAAACGACCATCTACGGCTGCCATATGACAAAAGCTGTATTTTTCATCGTTCTAGAAATTCTTGAGACACATGAATAACTTTTAAAGAGGGCGTATATCTTTTTCGATATGTTTTTCAAAATATCATAGTTCAAACTTCACGTATTGTACTGAGCATCTGAGAAAAAAAATAATTTAAGGGTCAATAAAACATTGTTTGATAAATACACGCTCCAATTAATGTTTATAACTTTGTGTTCGTGTATGTGATTTTTTAGCTGTTTTCAATAAAAAAAATATTATGCAGCATATTATTCTTAGATTCAACTGTTTTCAAAATATTTTGAAAACCAATTCGGTGAAGTTGGTAAACTACGCTATTTTCATAAATTAGTCGTGCTTCTTCATCTTCAAACAGACTTTTTCCTGGTTGCTTTTAAAACAAACAAAAAATTAAATATCTTGTACTCAGACAATTTTACGATAAAGCGAACCACTATAATGGTTGGCTTAAATCTACACTGAGAAAAATCATGTTAAAGTTTCATTAAGTCGTCGTAAAAGCTATCTATGAAATACTTGTGTTCGTTTTCAGAAAACCAGAATCGTATGTTGAAATGACAGGCAATGTGGAAAATACGTTTTGTTTTCTATTTAATGGTACATATGCACGATTTTCTTTTATTCTCTACAACTAAAGAAATCTTTTTACATAATGTTTGAATGTGCAAAATTTCATTAAAATCGAAGCTGGTTTTGTCTTCACGCTGTCCGGTTTAGTAGGGAATTTATGTCCGGAATTCAAAAAATAAACTTCAAAAAATACAAAAAAAATAATAACAAAAAACGCGCTTTAAAAAATATATAACAATTCTCAAAACCCGCTAAATGTACCCATCTCGGTAAGAAACGGATTTCTGTTAGTCCATATTGATAATTTAGCGTTGTAGAGAACCAGAACGAACAGTTTGCACCTAACGACTTGGTGAATCATTAACATTTTAATTCAAGACATGAAATGAAAATTTTCCGCTTCCTTTAAAATCAAGAAATGTTTAAAAAAAAACTTATAATGGTAAGAGAATAGGATGGTTCATTTGTTACAAGCAACTTAAACATAAGTTAAGCAAGTTTGCTGAATCTTTACAAATAAAATACTATTTTAGATCGACAGTCTTCTAAAAAGACTCAAAAGATATACCTAGGCAAAAATATGTACTTCTCACTCCGTGCTGGAAAAATTTGGAATTTCATCTCAATGTGCAACTAAAATGCTCTTGCGTGAGTTGCATCATTCTGACAACACGCAGATTAATTCTGCACAAATGGTGTTCCGACAAGCTATCATTTCGAAAGTTGGAGAAAATAGCGAAAAGATGAACAATACAAGCTTTTACAGGCATTCTTCGAAGTAACTTGGGATATCATCGTCGAAGATGTGACGAATGGTTCCGTTTGCAAGCAACAACTGCAAATCGCTTGCCAAATCAGGGCCTTCTTTGCAAACTTGTTGGCAAACTCGAA
>JASCZW010020759.1:0-11725 GCA_034211315.2 Aedes japonicus
GCCGGACGGTGGTCGTTGGATTGTACACACACACGCACACACACACACACACACACACACACACACACACACACACACACACACACACACACACACACACACACACACACACACATTTGTATTATTACAAAAGTTTAAAAAAATAATAATTTAAAAATATGCCCTTTTCAAATGATAGCCTTGACTTTCCAAACATTCAAAGACCCTTGAAAAATTGTCATTATTATTAAATTTAATTGGCTTCTGTGAGGTTTTTGGACCAAATTATAAGACGAGTTAGCACGATACACGGTAAAAATTGGACATAAGAAAATTGTCGTTAGAAAAACTTTTTTTCTTTAGAGGTGCCCATCTCGCGTTGGGTGTATCTCGCGAATTTCTAGACAATTATATTGCCTATACTAAAAATTCGTCCAATTCTACAATTGTCATATTTGGGAAATTTACTTGCACATGTTTATATGGTAGTCAGAGATCCCTCCCCTCTCTAGAAAGGGAGGCTCTCGTACAAATGAAACAGAAGTTTTTGCATATCTCAAGAACCAATCAAGCAAATGGAACTAAATTTGGCATGTGGGGTTTTCTGGAGGAGAAATTGTTTTTTATGGTGGTTTGAGACCCCTCCCCTCTCCTAGAAGGGGTGCTGTCATACAAATGAAATTGTAGTTTCTTCATAACTCTAGATCTTATAAAGCAAATAGGACCAAATTTGGCATGCGGGGATTTTAAAAGCAGTAAATGTTTCTACGATAGTTCGAGACCCCTCCTCTCTCTCTGTTAGGTTGGGGAGCGGTGCTCCCATACAAATGAAACAAAAGCTTTTACATAACTCGAGAGTTAATCAAGTAAATGGAACCAAATTTGGCAGGTAGATGTTTTTGAAGGTTAGAAATGTTTCTAAGGTAAATTGAGACCCCTCCGCCCTCTGTAAGAGGGGGGTTCTCATATAAATGAAACACAAATTTGTGCATAACTCGAGAACTAATCAAGCATATGGAACCCAATTTGGCATGTGGATGTTTTTGGAGGAGATAAATGTTTCTATGGAAGTTTGAGACTCCTCCGCCATCTGGAGGGGGGCGGGAGGGGGTTTCCATACAAATGAATCACAAATTTCTGAATCTTATCAGGTTAATGGAACCAAATTTGGCATGTGGAGGTTTTCGAAGGCAAGAAATATTTCTAAGTTGACACGAGCCCCTCCCTTCTCTGAAAGAAGGGCTCATATACAGATGAAACACAAATTTTTGAATAACTCGAGAACTTATTAAGTTAATGGAACCAAATTTGGCAAGTGGAGGTTTTTGAAGGCAAGCAATGTTTCTATTGTGGTTTGAAACTCCTCCGCTCACTGAAATGGGGGTGTTCGCTACCGACACGTTAGCTCCGGCAGATGAACACGCAGTTTGAGAACCTCCGCGTCATCGTCGACACCCATCTGACTGGTCTGCTAGAATTGAAACCCATCATGAAGAGAAACCATAAGGATCTGCTGGAGCTGGTGAAGACGGTCCACCGGCACGTTGGAGGCCTGGAGTACCAGGACATCCAAGTTGACGCGATGTCTGGTTTACTGCTGACAAAAATCGTCACGGCACGGCTGGATGATCAGACTCTTCAGCTGTGGGAGAGGACACAGGAACACGGTAAGCTGCCGGACTTCGACCAGACGATGAAGTTCCTTCAGAGTGAGTGTCAGGTTTTGGAAAGATTCCAGAATCGATCCCAGGCAGCTACCGTGAAGGAAGGATACCCCAAGCCGTCGAGCGTGAAGCCGCTAAGCCAGAAGGTACACGCTGCGAACCCTACAATGAAATCACGGCCCTGCCTCGTGTGCAACAATGAGCATTTCCACTTCGAATGCCCTACGCTCAACAAGTGGGCACCAGCACAACGTATAGTAAAGGTAAAGGAGTTAAACCTGTGCTACAACTGCCTTCGATGTGGCCATCGATCTAACGAGTGCCCGTTGAATAAGACCTGCATAAAGTGTCAGCGGAAGCACCATACCCTTCTGCATGAGGAACCCTAAAAGACCGCCCTACCGGTGCAGAAGGTGAGCACGACTCCAGCAGTACAACCAGTATTGCAAGCGCGTCTCGTCGTCAAATACCGTCGTTCCAAAAGGCCAACCGTTGGAACAGAAAACAGCAATGCTTATGACAGCTGTCGTGAACCTGAGGGACCTCTGTGGCAGGAAGATACCCTGCCGTATGCTGCTAAATTCTGGTTCTCAGGTGAGCTTAATTTCGAAAACCATCGCTGACCGCCTGTCCCTCCAGAGAATTCCGACGCTTGTGCCCATCACCGGAGTTGGCGCAGTCAAGACCTGTGCCCGTGAAAAGATCTTTATTGCAGTTGAATCCAGATGTTCCGACTTCTCAACGATCGTCGAATGCCTGGTGATTCCTAAGGTGACAGGAGTCATCCCAACGACCCAGCTGAACGTGTCGAAATGGCCACTACCAACCGGCATATTCATAGCCGACCCCGAGGTCCATACACCTGGTCAAATCGACATGCTGCTTGGCGTATCTCATTTCCTACGTCTGCTCAAATCAGGAAGGATGCAACTGCGAGCGGATTTGCCTGACCTGCAAGAGACCCATTTCGGTTGGGTCATTGCAGGAGACGTCGAGGAACAGCAAAACGACCAGCGGTGCTGCATAGCCACCACCACCACACTCTCCGAGACCATGAAGAGGTTTTGGGAGGATGAAGACATCGAAGACGCCGACGAACCCACGGAGCATGAAGTATGTGAGAAGATCTTCCTGGCCACTCACTACCGGGACGAGGACAGCAGATACGTTGTCTCGCAGCCCTTTCGTGAGTTCCCACCGAGAGCTGGCCCTGCGACGCTTCCTCTCACTCGAACGACGAATGAAGAAGGACCCTTCCCTGAAGCACCAGTACACCCAGTTTATCGACGATTACGAAGCCCTCGGACACCGCCGTGAGATCAGGGAGGAATTCGACGAACCAAACCAGGCCCGTTATTACATGCCCCATCATGCGGTCCTGTGACCGTCCAGCTCCAGCACAAAGCTTCGCGTGGTCTTCGATGCATCAGCGAAGGCCTCAGCATCTGACGTAGCTCTCAACCAAGCTCTTCTGGTAGGAGCAACCGTGCAAAATGACATCTTTGTCATCCTCGTCCGCTTCCGGAAGCATTCCGTCGTATTCACGGCTGATATATCCAAGATGTATCGGCAGATCAAGGTTATACCAACTCACTCCTGCTTCCAACGGATCTTTCGGCGAGCCGATCCAACATTGCCACTCCGGGCTCTGGAATTGACAACTGTGACGTATGGAAAAGCCTGCGCTCCATTCCTTGCCACCAGGTGCTTACTACAGATAAGCATCGATGCGGCTGCCTCCTTCCCAATAGCGGCAGAGATCATTCGAGAAGACTGTTACGTCGATGACATCCTGTTTGGAACCAACACCGTACCAAAGGCTATCGAGTGTCAGACCCAGCTCCTGGGCATGCTGAATTCCGCTGGGTTTCCCTACCACAAGTGGAACTCTAACTCTCCAGAGCTGTTACAACGCATCCCTGAAGCTGATCGTGAGGAGCTAGTGACTGTGAGTGACGGCTGCGAAGGAGCCATGAAAACTCTGGGACTGACCTGGAGTCCACGACGAGATGAATTAGCATTCGTTGCCAATCACCTCACTGACCAGTTCAAGTTACCAACCAAACGATCCGTCCTGTCCGAAATAAGTAAGGTGTTCGACCCAGGCGGTCTGATATCGCCAGTCATCGTCATCGCCAAGCTCATACTGCAAAAGATTTGGTTGGCGACACTACCATGGGACACCCGCTTAGAAGGAAACTTGTTGCAGGAGTGGCTACAATTTCGGACGTCCCTGCCAAACGTAAACCGCATCAGGATCCTTCAGTGCGAAGTGAGGTCAAACCACATCGCTTTCGAGATGCATAGGTTCTCGGATGCATCCAAACTGGCTCTGCAGCAAAACGAAGGTGGCCCCAGCGAAGCAAGAATCAACGTACACATCCCAACATCTGTCCTGGAATAATTGTGCTAGTGAAAGAAAGGGATCTGCCCTCCCAGAGTTCAAAGATGGGCAGAATCGTCAACGTGTACCCTGGAGCGGACAAGCTAGTGCGAGCTGTGGATGTGCAAATCGGTGAAACGATCTACCGACGAGCGATTTCTCGAATTTCTATCCTGCCAATCGAAGACAACTGCAAACAAGATTGCAGAGCTTCGGAGGAATCTTTCCAGCCCGGGGGTGTATGTTCGCTACCGACACGTTAGCTCCGGCAGATGGACACGCGGCGCAAGGCGCGCAAACCACAATACACCACGTGAACATTCAATCAGCAGTTGCGCTGTCATCTTCGGCATGACCTACCCCGAAGAGAGAGAGAGAGAGAGAGAGAGAACAGCCGAGAAAACGAGAGAACGCGCGCTGCCGACACTGCTGCTACCGACGAGCCCGACGACACCATCATCATCATCATCATCATCATCATCATCATCATCATTGCGTACAATGATGACAGCGCGCGATGCAGTGGCTCCAGAATATTCGCGAATGTTCTATTTCTTGTCGTGCAACATTTTTGCTAGCAATATAAGGCATTAGGTTAGTGGAATATGATCAGTATGTTTTTAACCCGGCTAACGGTCAAGTAATAAAATAAGTAGTCAGAGCTGGCTAAAGCTCAATAGAAATAAGGGCTTGTAAAAGCAATAACCGTCTTCTTTCTTTGCGAGGAAAGAACCTCCCCTTTGAGGCAACCAGGCGCCTCAACATTTGGTCCTTCGAACCGGATCAACCTTCCCATTGAGGCAACCAAGCGCCTCAACAGGGGGTCTCTTATACAAACAAAACACGAATTTCAGCATAACTCGAGAACAAATCAAGCAAATGAAACCAAATTTGGCATGTGGAGGTTTTTCTGAGGGTAGATTTCTATATACATAAAAATGAATTTCTGTCTGTCTGTCTGCCTGTCAAACCCTTATAGACTCGGAAATTTCTGAACCGATCAACGTGAAAATTTATATGAAAAGGTTTTTGGAGCTGGGGAAGGTTCTTATGATTGTTTGAGACTCCTATTCTCTCAGGAAGGGGGGCTCTGATACATATGAGACACAAATTTCCGAATAACTCGAGAACTAATCAAGCAAGTCGAATCAAATTTGGCATGTGGGGGGTTTTGAAGGCAAGAATGTTTCTGTGGTGGTTCAAGACCCCTCTCCTGTTTGAGGGTTCAAACAAATTAAACTTAAATTTTTATTATAATCGAAGAGCCCCGAGCTTCTACATAACTCGAGAGCTAATCAAGCAAATGGAACCAAATTTGGGATGTGGGGGGTTTTGAAGGCAATCATTGTATGGTGGTTTGAGAAACCACCCCCTCTGGAAGGGAGGGCTCCCATACAAATGAAACACAAATTTCTACCAAAAATGAGAATTATCCAAGATACTTAAACACAAAACGTGTATTTCTCGGGTAAGAAGCATGTTTTGATAGAAGTTTGAACCCCTGCTTATTCAAGAAAAAAAAGCTTATTCCGAAAAAAACCATAAAAGTGCCAGTTACATTAAATTTTCCTTCATAGCAGCGCACGCACCGGGTTCAGCTAGTTTTAAAAAAAATCGTCCAATTCTTAAATAGACACTTTTTGCAAATTGAATCTATGGCAATTCTCTAGAAGTCACGCATTCGCTACTTTTTTGGAAGTCTTTTGCTTTTTGAGTTATGTTGATTTGAAAAATCGATCAAAAAACTTAAGCCCTCTTCAAATGGTAGTGAAGATAAATTTTGAAAAAAAAGAAAGCTTGCAAAGCTGATCGAAAAGACATAGTCTACATATCCACAAAGTTTCATTGGATTCTGAGAGGGTGCTGCCAATCACGAAGACGAGTTGGTGTTAAATGCGTCAATAGCGGTACAAAAGTTTATGAAAGGTGTGAAATGTAAAGACCGACAGTTCGCATTTGAAAAAAATGGAAGCTAATTGAATAATTTTCCTGTGTTTTGTAGACGATGAACTTCTAAAAGAAATAAAGATGGATTATTTATAAAATAAACTAATCAGTGGACACTAAATCATGTTTGCCCAATTTTTAACCGTTCCACCCTTTAGGTAGGCTCATTGATCTAATGATAAAGGGTGTATTCGATAAAAATGGCACACAGAAAATCTTCTGTAACTTTTGAATCGTATGAGTAAAAAACCTAGAAATTTGAGTAGATCTTATCCATAGTGTATTATTTACATCTGCCAAGTTTCATAGTTATACATTCAGTAGTTCCAGTCATGTCGTCGAAACAAGAAATTGTCCGTGAGAAAATGTTGTGCACTCACAATCAAAATCCAGGGGCGTTCCACCGGTGGATTGCTAAAAGGCTTGGAATTGCAAATACAACTGTGTCTCGTGTAATAAGAACCTTCAAGGAGCGTCTGAGTGTCCAAAGGAAGGAAGGGAGTGGTCGTAAAAGTGGTCCAATGGACAGTAAAATGGCCAGGAAAGTCGTACAACAATTCTAGAACCGCCCAAACATGTCAATTCGAGATGTCGCTAAAAAGTCTAAGGTGTCAGTCGGTTTTGTGCAGAAAACCATGAAGCGTGCTGGGTTACATGTTCACAAAGTGCAAAAAGCCCCAAACCGGAATGAAAAACAAAACATCACTGCGAAAACCCGCGCCCGGAAACTTTACACGAAGCTGCTCACCAAATCCGGTTGCATCGTGATGGATGACGAAACATACGTCAAGGCCGACTGCCGTCAACTTCCTGGGCAAGAATATTTCGTTGCCAAGTCGAAGTTCGATGTTCCGGAGGATGTTCGAAAGAAGAAACTATCGAAATTTGCGGATGTGGTGAAATAAGTGCTCCCTTCATCCCTTCCGGAACAATAAACGGTGCGATTTACACGGAAGAGTGCCTTAAGAAGCGTCTCTTGCCATTCATTAAGAAGCACAAAGGATCAACTCTGTTTTGGCCTGCTCGAAACGTATTGGAGTGGTACCGAGCCAACGGAGTCAATTTTGTGCCAAAGGATATGAACCCACCAAATTCACCGGAACTTCGTCCAATTGAAAAATTCTGGGCAATTATGAAAACGGAACTTCGCAAACATCCGAAAACTATAAAAACAGAGCTAGAATTGAAGAAAATTTGGGTAAAAACAACAAAAACACTGGGAAAATCGCTTGTACAAAATTTGATGGGTGGAGTGAAAAGGAAGGTGCGGGCATTCGGGATGAGAGACGAAATTGAATAAAACAAATGTTGTAAATCAAAACTCATTAGTAGTTCTTCATTCCCTGAAAATTTCAAGAAAATCCGATAATTAGTTTAATTTTGATGAGTATATATGTGTGTGCCATTTTTATTGAATACACCCTTTATATTATTTTGTTCAAAAAAATGCACTTTAGCGAAAATACTGCACTATTCTCATCTAGAAATGATTTTTTTTTTAAATCCATTTTAGTCTCTCGGTAAACCTTGATATGCGGAAAGAAACTCAATGAATAATGTTCAGAACTCATCATATTCGCCCCAGTGTGAAGAAGTATGTTCTCATCAATCATGTCTCTGATCGAACACTGACAATTTCACTTGTGAGCTTCAGAGAAGGAAAAAACCTGCCCCTGTTTCAATTCTCGTTAATTAATGAAATCCATCAATTTAAATTGCAATATAAATGTTCATCGATATGACCAATGCCACTGCTGCCTCCGAAGTAGGAATATATCTGCATCCGTTGTGGCATGACTGGTCACAGCTGTACACGATATGAATAATTGAATGGCATGTCACACAAAAAAGTTAATTAGCTTACGATTTTTATACGTCGTTGCACCAGTGGGATAAGTGACACATTTTTGCTACTCGACTGAAGCGTCAGCAAGTTTGTTCATATCAAATTTCTTCATCGTTTTTTGATCGAACTAAACGAGGGCGTTGGATATAGATACCATCATTTTTCAGCATCCTAAAAAACAACAACAATTTTCATTCAAATTTTCTGGTTTCACCTCTCCTGGCGACGGCTAAAAATTTTCCACTTCCCACAAAAAATGATTGGAAAACACAGACTAAAACTTATCGTGGGACTAATTTGGAGAAGTGGTGAGTTGATAAAATACCCCAGAGCATTTTTCCTCATTCCAAACATATTCCCACCATGCCGAACAACGCGGCTGTCTTGATAGCATGTTCAACTTACACATAGTTGGTGCATGTCAAATCAATAGGGAAGCTTGCCTTTCTGGCACTTTATTATAATTTTAAAAGCCCGGAGCACTCTTGAACTGCCGTAGACTTTTCATTCCATACATAAATGCAGACGTTGTTGGCGAAGAAGAACACCACCGCTTATGCAAGATGCACACACTCACTACACATATTCGTGTATTCAGATGTACAGAGTCTACTTTACGGTGCAAGTTTATATAAATGCTTTTAATGCCTAAGCCTGTTGGCTTCCCTGCGGCATGAATACATCTCTCTTTCTTGCTTCTCCCTCTCCCCGTTTCTTTCGCATTGAATCGACCCTACCAGCAGAACAAAAACATTCCCTTATTTCTCGAAGCCGGGGTTGCTTTTCCGACACTTGTTTTTCAGTTTTCCATTTTCCTTAAGGACATTTTCCTCGGAGCTTGTTTATTCCATCTCCTGTTACTGGTTTTTTCTTCTCTCTTCCATCCTCAAACCATGCCCCCTCACCATACGGACGCTTGCATATTGTGTTCGGATGGAGATGCTGCCGAGTCTTTCCAAGATAAATGTAACTTTGTTCCCGGTTCGCACAATATATCTTGATAATATCACGTGTATCTGTGGCATGGTACCACTAGTGCTTCCGGTCTTTCTCTTGCTCGCTTTCCGCTGGTGAAAAGGAGTTCTTTTTTCTCCATGGCAAAATTGAAGATAAATGTACATAATATGTAACGTGACGGAATTGTTTCGACAAAGTTGTCGGTCGTTCAAGAGCGCGACGGTACAATGACTTCGTGAATTCGCTTTAACATTGTTGCTGTCATTCTTCTCCTTCTTTTTTTGCTCTTACAGGTGTGTTGAGCTGCACTGTACGATCTACATATTTCGAGATGCTGGATTTTTTTTCTGTATTATGTTTTATCGTCTCATGCGATGTGTATGTCGTCGAAAACTTATACTGGAAAGAATACAAACTGATTCAATGTCATCATCCCATCAGTCAGAAAAACTGTATAATATTGTTCATCCTTACTGTTTTGTACCACCAGCTGTACGGCTCCTAACTTAAACCATCAACTGAGGTACACTCGAAGTGTTTATCGAATCTTCTGTTATTTTGTGTTAGCAAGCACTGGATGAGAATTATAATTCTCGAGTACTTTTTCAACAAACAATGTAAACAAACGCGTTGTTCATGGCATGTTGTTAAAAAATCATGTATATATGCCCTTGTTTGATGAAACGGATTATTCTTGGAAGATTTAATTGACTTTTTTCAAAACGGTGTAAAATCACTTTTGCACTCTTTGGGAATAATGGTAGATACGTCGTTTGTGTTGAAAAGTAACTGCGAACCATTATTATATCATTTGGATGCCCTTTAACGACTCGTTAGTTAATGTCTTTATACCACAAAGTTAAATATTTGGATTTTTTCAGTAAAAATTGATTTTTTTAGCAAACATATTTTTACATCGTTTTGCTGTGGACAAAAATTATACGTCATTCTGAAAAGTTCGACGTATCTGGGTGGAATATGACAACTTGACGTAACATTTCGACGTAACAACATTGTGGCAGCCCTAAGTTTTCACCTTTAAACTGAAGAAATGATCCATTAAAAATTGAAATTCATTCCATAAAAAACGTAGTCATGACCCATTAAACTCTGGTCAATATCCATAATAAAATAGATATGATCCATAAAATGTATCAATGTGATCCGTAATTTATATAAAATTTAGCAATAAAATGTCAAAAATGTACCGTTATATATCTAGGGTATGAGCCATAGAATTGTACGGATTACCCATAAACATATAGCAAATGTTCCATAAAAGGTTCAATATCATTCCTTAAAGTTGTAAAATTGATCCTTAGAATGTAACGTTTGTGAACTTAAATATATACACATGATCAATAAATTATTGATCCAATCGTCAATGATCCATGATAGTTTTGAAAAATTTACCAAAAGCTTCTCAATATGGCCCATGGGAAATAAACTTTGGGCATTAAAAATAATATGTAGGATCCATAAATTATACCACAATTATTACAATGTTGGGTTTATATATTTTTTTTTTAATTTTGGCTTCGGGGAAATCGATCCTTGACTGCGCTACTACTCAGATCTATTAACATGTCCGTTTCTTTAGCTATGCGGCTCAAACGTTGCTATTAAAGAAGGATTGCTTTTTAGAAGATTTTCAGTTTTTCAAAGAGCTGATTTACTTTCGCGCTTTCACGTTCTTTTACGACCGCAACTGCGACACATGTTTCCCAATAAATTTGTTAAAGAGAACTCCTGCATGTAAAGAACTAGGGAGATTTTCCAATATTAATCTCATCACTTTGCAATTCATCCTACTTGAAATTAAACAATGGACAGGTGACAGGATTAGTTAGTAATGTTTGTTGTTGTTATTAAAAGTAAGCAAACATTATTAGAAAACAAAACCGATCCTTCAACTGCCCAATTGTTTGATTCATCGTAGGATGAATAAAGGAACAATGAGATTAATATGGGGAAAGTTATTCTACATGTCAAATTTAAGGCTTGATCAAACTGTTATTTAAGATTTTTTTTATAAAATTATGCCGGGCAAACGCTTGCCGTCCAA
The DNA here is from genome assembly GCA_034211315.2 of Aedes japonicus. Taxonomy (NCBI): domain Eukaryota; kingdom Metazoa; phylum Arthropoda; class Insecta; order Diptera; family Culicidae; genus Aedes; species Aedes japonicus. The sequence continues at coordinate 10,842 of JASCZW010020759.1, forward strand.
CTCGCTATCGCTCGTCGGACCTAACTACAAAAACATCCTCCGTTTGCATTATACCGGGAAAATGCTTGAATCAGTCGTTAAATTGAAGACGATATCGGAAATATCGACCGCTTTCTTCTTAGTTCCTCAACTGCTCAACAGGCAACATTGATACTTCTAGCATTTGAGTACAGCATAACAAATCTGGCTACTATGTCACATTGTACAATATATGAGGGTTATTCGAGAGTCTATGTCACTTGGTGAAGTAGAAGAGTCAGTGACGTGACCTCCTGGGCAAATCAATGGAGAGTCACGTCACTGCAGTGCTACTCATCAAGTGACAAACGTCATTGACTCTCGAATAACCTCAGTGTGTCTAACAGAGGAGCTGTTTGATTTTTTTTTCTGAGATCCAATGTTTGGAAAAATTGTAGTTGAGAAAATTTTCTATAAGAATAATTTGCTACGGATCATTTATATGAGTTTATAGATTATTATTCATTGTTATATGGATCATAGACAATTTATTTATGGAACATTTTCAATAATTTATGAATCATGTGCACGTATTTTAATGCACAAATGTTACATTCTGTGGATCAATTTTACAACTTCAAGGAATGATATTGAACCTTTTATGGAACATTCGCTATATGTTTATGGGTAATCCGTACAATTTTACTGATCATACCCTAGATATATAACGGTACATTTTTGACATTTTATTGCTAAATTTTGTATAAATTATGGATCACATTGATAAATTTTATGGATCATTAACATTTTATTGTGGATATTGACCACAGTTTAATGGGTCATGAATGCGTTTTTTGTGGAACGATTTTAAGTTTTTAATGTATCGTTCATTAGTTTTTATATGCAAAAGTATGTTTGCTCAACAT
>JASCZW010020760.1:0-11731 GCA_034211315.2 Aedes japonicus
TTGTACAACTCCATCACCGGTTTCGCGTAATGGCACGATGCCAGTTCCGGCCAAAACAGAGTGTCACATTCGTTGGACCGGAGGAAGGGAAGCACGGAAGTAAGTCCAGAAGAGATGGCGTTGGATCGGTCATTCGGTGTGACTTGATAATGCCTTCGGTAAAGCTAAGATCACACTGTTTGACGAAACGCCAAATATTTGGCAAATTTGGTCACATATTTTTGAACGTGTGATCGCCAAATATATTTGACCAAATAATGCTATGGCAAATGTTTGGTTTATGTTTATCATTCTAGTTATTTGGCAGTTTGTCAAATAATATGATACCCTTTGTCAAATATATTTGCTCAAGACTAGCAAATATTTTATTTGACACTCTGGAAATTCTTGAGTGGCAAACATGAGCAAATTCATACACAGAAAAAAATCCGTTCTGAAAAAAAAGCCGTTCATTTTATCGTGATTCTGTTCACGAATGATGAAACATAACCACAAACCATTCCAGGACCATTTCGCTTATTGTTGGCGACCGTTTCCGCGTTTTTTACGATATTTACCCTTAGCAGAAATACCAGCAGAAATATAATAAGCCTTGCGAAGTTTCAGCAGATGCAGTTCGGTCAAGTAGCAAAAACGAAAGTTGTTTTGTGGAAATATTAACAGATTGCTCAGAATTTATTTCAGAGACCTTGAATATATCAAAGAGCTCAAGGAAGTCCTCTAAATATTTTTTTCAAGACTGCAGGATGTTTCAGGAATTATTTTGAAGGTCTTCAACAGTTCAAAAATTTAAATCACGTTCCGTTTTTTAGAAACCAGTTTGCTCAGAAACTATTTCCAAGTCCTTTAGGGTGTTAAACATTTGAAGAAAGTCTCATGCATATTCTAAGGCTTTAAGATGGATAGCGATTTAATACAGTATAAAAACAATCAAAGTTCTTCATTAGCTCAGTCGGCAAAGGCGCAGCACAAAGCAAAACCATGTTGGATGTGGCTTGTACTTGCTACACAATCATATGGCATAGAAAACTCTCAATTAATAACTGAGAAAGTGCATCAAGAACACTAAGTTCTTCAACTTAGATGCAGGCGTTAGTCCCAATAAGGACGTCATAAAGCCAAGATGATGATGAACCATCAATTCAAATCACACCTGTCAGATATTGTTTCATGATTCAAGTTGCTCAGCAATTATTTCATAGAGCTAAAGGATATGAAAGATCTTGGAAAAGTTCATTCAATATTTTCTTAAAACTTCAAAACGACCAGCAATTATTTCCTAGACCTTATGTATCATCCATTCATGTCCCGCTTCTCTGATATTTTAACTTCTCTGAAGTTCCGTGAATCGATCTCCGAAGATTTGAGGATTTATCTGTAGTTTCGGGGACTTCCCTGAATTTCCTGGATTCTCTGAAATGTTGGATTTTAGAAATTTTAGATGAAATATCATTGACTAAATTAAACCTTTTTTTCCGTGCATATGCAATCATTTGCAAACAGTATAATACGTAATCAAATATTTTTAACGAAAGTTGGTCAAACAATCGATTGACATATTTGGCCAAACAATTTTGAGTTAAACATTTGCCAAAACTGAAGCTTGTAGTACACTGTTTGTCCAATAGCCAAATTTTTGGCATAGGCAGCTAGACAGCTGACAGATATCATAGATGTTTGTCAGATGCCTATCTGCCTATGACAAATATTTGGCTATTGGACAAACAGTGTACTACAAGCTTAATTAAAGTGTGATAGCGTGGACACACAACTTTGCAAACAGCATTATTTGGCAAAACTTAACGAGACAAATATTTGGCGTATTGTCAAACAGTGTAATATTAACTTAAGACTAACTTCAATTAGGGTAACTTGAAGTTCAAGACGGGGAATCGAAAGGACACTTATTGTTCGAATCTGACGTACGCTACAGCAGCTAGCTCGTTTTCCCTAGAACAAGTTCGGTTTATTTGAGTTGAATATCCAATAAATATGTAGATTATTTCGTTGAAACGACGCACCAAAAGCAAGGCACGTCACGTTTCCAGTAAAGCCTGCTTCGATCAAATAAGCACACTGAAAAAAAGTAATCAGAAATGATTTTCCATAGCAAATCAGTGAAAATGTTCTACCCCGAAACACATTTTAATTTTCTATCCATGACTCGTTTGTTCGCCCAAAACCTCAAGTACCACTGAAACCTAGTCCAGTTAACTCATAACTTGCATTTTTTTTTCATAAAAGAAAACTGATCAAACATACATCGCCCAGCTCCGTTCGATGTAGTTGCTAACGAGAGGACATTAAAGTCAGCCCATTAAAGCAATTATCCATCCCCCGGATCGGTCCGAGGGGGTTGATGCTCCAAAATCAGGCCCGCCGATGGAAGACAAAATCACTCGGTAATGGCTATTATTATCTCTTAATCAAGCATTCTCCATCGGGTCCGAAAAAGGCCCAACCGCGTCATCCAGGTCGGCTCGGTTTGGGCATTTTTCCTCCGCTGCGTGTGATATCGGCAAGGGCGAAGTAAACTTTTCATATTAAGAGTATTTAATTTCCCTCGCAGACCGAACACGATTGGAAGGAAAAAGGAAAGTCGCGCAAATCATCTGGAGCTGGTAATTGCTCAATCCTTGCAAAACTTTGATTGAGAGGTCAAAACGCAACTCCGCTCAAACCGAGGCGATGAAGGGGATGATGATCGTCTGGATCTATTGCCGAGTGGTATCTCCTTGAGTCGTTCAGATCTGGAGATTGACAACAGACTTACGGAAAGTGGGTTAAGCTTTGAACTGGATTGCGTCATGTGTGGAAAATGCGCTGCGTTCGAGCAGAGATAAACAAAAGGTTGTACATACAAACCTACATACAGGTACAGGTGCACGTGAAGCGATTTTGCGAGCTCTCTCAAAGCGCTGTTTGTTTTTATTTACCAGGTGGATCATAAAGGGGAGCTTTGTGTGTCGGAAGGCTCGCCGGCGTTTGATGGTTGAGACTTTCTGTCTGCTCTGCATTCGGAAGGTCGCGACGATTTTGCATTTCAAAGGTTTGCCGACGGCACGAAACTGAATGAATTGGGTTGCATTTTCCACAGCAATTGTTTCGGAAATTTGTAATCCTGAGAAGTTCCAAAGCCAATTGTGAGAATTCTCCCATAACATACTCAAGAATGGTCATCATCCCGGTAGACTCAATTTGATGGCAATAACTCATTACGAATCACGGCGCACTCAATTTCAAGTTTCCAACAGCAATTAACAGTATTTGCGTTCACTCGCCACTTGAAACCAGCGATCTTTTCGGCGCGAAAGCAAGATCAATCATCCAACAACCGAATGGAATCATTTTACATGGCTGTCATTTAAGGGGTTCCGATCGGTCGGTGCATTTCGGTGGGACAATATCCGACAATAATCCTTTAACCGGCGAATGCGCACAGGTAGCTTGAACAAATAAAAGCGCAGGACGGACGGTGGGTCCGTGTTCAATTGGAGTCCCTAATATGAGCGGCACCCGCTGGGACGCGATGAGGTCGAAAGGAGCTGGTACCTACCGCGGATTCCGATGATGAATGGGAGTGTTGTCGGGAAGGAAGGCAACATGCAATTTCGGTCTCCGTTGATGTCGATTTAATCTGAACACGAGCTAATGCGGGTAGCACCGTCAGCCAGCAGCGCCACGCCACGGTGAGTGGTGTGACATGGCATGAAAAGTCGAAAGTAGTGTCTGGCCAGCCACAATGATCACCATGAATGTATGTATGAATTTATATTAACTCATCAATAACTTGTTAACATGGACTGATGAATGCGGTCGCAGTGAATCGGAAATCAATTATCGTGGTTCGTTGTGTGGCATTCGGGGTTGATTCCTGTTGGGGTTTTGTTTGTTGTAAGTTAAATGTTTTTTTTTTTCATGAATTTGTTTGTGTTATTTAGTTAGCTTTTTTCACCTTTTGATCCCATTAACGGGGATGGATTGTTTTAACAAACTATGTTTATGAGAAACTGCCAGCTAATCTTTTGGAGTCATGGAAGACTTAACGAATGTGACCTATTTTTATTTAGTTTCGTCGTTATCAACAGAACCCAGTGCGAGCGTTGCTACGCTTGCAACTAAATGTATGAAATCAGCTCTTTAAAGGTTGTTTTTCGGAATGAGTTTTGTTAAAATATTAACGTTTGCGAATGTGTGACTTCAATTAAAGAATTTTATTATTTTAAATTTAAACTTCGGATCGGTAACTTCTTCCATGGTTTTTCTTTCTGTTGAGAACAAAAAAATATCTTCAAACTACGCTGGATCTTGTCAGGTTGAACGTAATTTTCTCTTGCATAAGCTTAGATTAACTTCTTTTTCATAATGTAGCATTGAGAGTAGCTGAAGCATTCCCCTTTTTTGACTCAAAAAGGGTTCAAACTTCTTTCAGAACATGCTTCTAACCCAAAAAATACACATTTTGTGTTTAATTTGGCTGGATAACTCTCATTTTTTATTAAAAATTAGGTTTCATTTGCATGCGAATCCCCTTTCACAGAAGAGAGGGGTTTCGATCCATTTCAGAAACATTTCTTGCCTTCCTCCACGGGCCAAATTTGGTACCATTTGCTTGACTAGTTCTTGAGTTATGCACTAATTTGTGTTTCATTTGTATAACCCCCCCCCCCCTCTCTCAGAAAAGGGAGGGGTCTTAAACTACCATAGATATATTTTTAGCCATCAAAAACTTCCACATTGCAAATGTGGTTCCATTTGTTTGATTAGTTCACAAGATATGCAGAAATTTGTGGTTCATTTGTATCAGAGCCCTCCACCCCTCCCCCTCCCTTTCAGATGGGGGTTTCAAAAACCCATGTAAAATTTTTTGATAATAGTTGGAAGAGTTCTCATCATGCTTCGAAAAACGGCTGTGACCGGTTGTGCCGATACATTGTTGCGCACTATTTTGATATCGGGTATAGCAGTTAGCTATTGTTTCGATTGGCTATTGTTCGGTGGCGCGAGTGATTGCATAATAGGGTGGTTCACACCTGACTCACGATGTTGCGGAACAAAACCGGCAGACAAAGGTAAGTGGTATAAGTCGGTTGTGATATAGCGTGGTGTTTTAAGCCATTCTCTTTTGAGTGTTTCTCAAATTTCGCATTTGAGCGTATTTATAAGTTTAAGCCCACCAAACATACGCTGTATGGAATGCATATTGTTGCTGATTGTTGCTGAGTTCGGGTTTTTTTAACTAATTTAATTTTAATATCTAGCTGAAGCGTTTCTATGAGATGATGATCAGTTTAGTTACCGATTTATAGTCTATCATCGTGAACTATCATGCTCATATTATTATCTAATTAGGTTTTTTCTTTGGTATTTCCCATATTGGTTTGATAATATATTATTGCATTTAAATTCATCTCACAATTGAAAACACTATAGAGTACATGAGTTCCACTACAAATGGTTATTGCGTTGCGATGCAAGGAAACGGATCTGTACATCAAAAATTTAGATAAACTTTTCCTAATATGTCATTCAATTTTAGATCATCCATGGAGTTCCCAAGTTTTGTAAAATAATTTTCAATAGTTTTTACTAAATTAAAGATTATATAGACTATTAATTATTGTGTTTGTATGTTCAACGATCTTTTCTATCTTTTTTTCTTCCTCTTAGGATTAGGAAGTGTATGAAGCCTTGACTACAAGAAGCTGCAACGTAATCTGCGTTACACTTTTTCACTTATTACTGAATTAATTTTTTATTTTTTGCTACACAAATAGACTTTCTACCAAATATGAGCTACCATGACTCATGCAGCGCATAACTTTATCAATAATGTTGTTATAATTTTGTTGTAGTAATTTTACTTTATTGATAATTAATATAATTTAGTTTGTCCTCTTTTAGATCTATATAGTGCCTTTAATACATGAGGCTTCAACTGAATCTGCGGCAAACATTCGTATTTGTTACTGAAAATTCGATTAGGTTTACTTCACAGCCTCGACAGTGGAAGTAACAATTTTAAATCACTTTAGCAAAAAGCATTGAGTAGCAATTTGATATTAACTATTAACGCAGAGTGCTTCTGATTGTATTATGTTTGAAGTTTCTGACAGCAACTGTTACATATTATTGCTCCCTAGAAGCAGCAGAAAGGATATTTTGAAATACAAGGTACACGATTTCAAAATCATTATCCAGAACAGGCTTCCCATTTTGTCGTATCAAACTACATACACTTTATATATATGTACTTATTGACTTTACACATTCCATATTTGATATATTTAATGAACCGTATTATATTTCATTGATTTTAAACATTTAAATACTGGGATGGGAGGGTGCATCAGGGCATCATTGAAGTTGCAATTGGACAATGGAGTGGATGGCCAACCGGAGTCAAGGAGGGGATGTGTCTATCATTTATGATTGGTATATTCCACTCCAACAATTGTAATGAATTTGACGCACCTTTTTCAAACAAACCATCTAGTGGAAAGCTTAACAGAATTGCGTATTTTGATATTCGTTTTATTGAATCATACTGCTGGAAGGAGATTCTCTTATTCCCGCAGGTTTCACGTAAGTGTCTCTGCTAACGGGCCTGCCCAACCCTTTTTGGCCCTTCATACAGCAGTATGTTGAATCTACAATGGTAACAAAGCATGATCTTTCTGTTAAGTGGAACCGCATGCAGGGCAAGACCCACGCTACGATGGTGGCTTCCTACATACATACATACATACATATAATAGTTGGAAGAGTTCTCATGTTTAGTTTAAATTTGTGTTTCATATGTATGAACTCCCCTTTACCAGAGAGAAGAGGGGTCTCAAACCACCCTAGAAACATCACTTGCCGCCAAAACCCCCACATGCTATATTTGGTTCCATTTGCTTCATTAGTTCTCATGTTATGCAGAAATTTCCCAAGTAACATTGCAAAAACCATCCCGCTTTATTACGATTTATTAAAGTTCTCTGTAAGCCACTTAATTTTGTTTTATTATGGCAGTAACAGGTGCCAATAGATTTCAAGTTTTAGTCAGGTTTATGAGAACCTACACAGCTTCTTTACAACGATCTTGAAACCTTGTCTTCTAAAGTTCTTGTTACTCCTATCAAAGATTTTATTTTGACTTTATGAACTCGAAAAATGCTGTTTTGAAACGCCGTTTTAGGTATCATTCAAATTATCTTATTATGGACAGTTGAAAAAAGCATTTTAAAACCATTTTGCCTCCAGTAAATGCATTGAATGGAAAATTGGCATTGAGGAAAGTCACCAAATGACGAAATAGCTTTATAGTAGCCATTGCGAAGATAATTTTGCTTTTTGGCAAAACTGTGATTTCTTCCAATCGCCATATTGAAATGTGGATAAATAAATTCCAAATTTTAAATTTAATACAAATGAGCTGTTGATCAGAGACCGATTTTTGCATTCATTTTGATAACCTTATTGAATTCCATAAATTTTCAGGAAATCCATGATTAATTTATTGAATATATTTATTTTAATTTAGTTCGTTTCTGAAGGTAAATTTTAATAGAAAAAAAGTAAGCAGAGGCATTAATGTCCGAATATGGGCTGTTCTAATCATAGATTACATACAGCTTTAGCATGGTGATGCATGAGCCGCTGGAAACCAGTCTCGTACACTATAAGTTGATTTCTTATATTTTCGATTTGCAGTGTAAATTTACTAAATGCCAAGTATTTTCCTATCACAGACTTCAAATGTTAGTACGGGAGATATCATATGCAGAAGTGATCGACATAATATGGGTACATCTTCGAATATGTTTCATTCATTCACATTAAGAAATTATGAATTTTACACGAGACGTAATTCATGTTTGTAAAAATTCAGGGAACGTAAGGAAAGATTACGTGTAAAATTATGTCTTTTTAAACTGACACATACGCAATTCGACGAAAGGTGTGTTAAATTGAATTTATTTTCTGGTGATGGCAAAGCAGGAAAAAGCACTGTAAAGTTTAGAAAAGTTTCCCGCTCGACCTGTTGCCGTGGCAATGGGTCGTAAAAATCGACCAAACAACGGTGACATCCCCTTCCGAATCTTTACCGCAACCGGGCAGCTCCAACTGACTGCGCCATGATGGCGCCGGTCCAGTAGATCCTAACGCTTGACTACTAGCGAACATTCAATTCACCGTACTCCCGGTCCCTCCGCTCTTCAGAACATTGCTGCACTCAGGGCCGAGCTTGCAGCTATCCAAATTCATCCGCTGTACAAGCTGTGCAACAAGGGCACAACAATTATGTGCTCAACGGAGGCTGACTACCGTGCGGTCGGGGTTCTACTCGCACCTGGAAACAAGCCGCTGAAGGTGATTCTGCGTGGCCTTCCGGAACTCACTCCGGAGACAATTTTCACCGAGCTGCAAGCGGTGGCACTAAAGCCTCAGAAAGTGTTTCCCATAAGACGCCAGAAACACGATGGCGGACATGGTGAAAACGCGGGCCCTATTCAACATCATCATCGAGCGGGACCGGTATCGCTTGAAGCAGCACGACGTGACGTCGCTTCAGTACCAGGTGCCAAACCTACCGCCATGCAAACTACCCGTCAGCTTCCGTTCAACTTCGACTCGTGGCAGCCGCCGCCGCCCCAAGCCCGGCTCCTTCTCCAGGCTGGGGCTATCCGAGTTGCAGTACCTACACGCAACCTCCCGTCGAAGGACAGCTATACGACTCGGAGCAAATGGTTGAGTTCGTTCAAGAGCTCTACCGTCAACTGCGTTCCTGCCGCTCGAAGAAGGAACAGCTCAAAGCCACCACATCCGTGACCATGAAGTTCCTGTGCAAGCATGGATCGTAAACGCACCATCAGCATCCTCAATTGGAATGCTTGTTCCATCCGCAACAAAACAATCGAGCTCGGTGACTTCCTTACCTCGACATCGCCATCGTCACCGAGACACATCTCAAGCCGGAACTCAGCGTTTTCATCCCAGGATACCGAATTGTGCGACTTGATCGGTGCGGCTCTAGTGAAGGATGAGTTGCGATCGCCATGTGCAACAATATTAACTGCCATATGCTTCCGAGCTTCCAGCTTCAGTCTATCGAAGCCATCGAAGTTGAGGTCGAATCTGCCGTCGGCCCTATCACCATCATCGCGGCCTATTGTCCAGAGCAAGCCAGCACCGTCAATGGAACAACAACGGTGCTACGAAACGACACCCGTAAGCTAACTCGGAGGCAGGGGCAGTTCAGCATCGCCGGCGACCTAAATGCGAAACACGAATTCTGCAGGAAGACCTGGAAGAGGGACATTACACCGTCCTTGGCCTGGATACTCCCACCCGGTTGAGCAGATCCGGGGTCCATTCAGCAATCGACATCTTCCTCACCAGGAGCTCAGCTCGGACCACTATCTGGTGGTGGCCGAAGTTGGCTCCTTGGTCAACCGGCATCGTATCACCAGACGGAACTACCATCGTGCCAGTTAGGAGAGGTTTCGACAACACGTTGACGACAACATCGACTTCAACATGCACCTTGAGTCGGTTGATAACATCGACCGGCAGCTGCAGAACATCGAGCAAGCGATCTCCCAGGCCCGAAGGCAACATGTACCGGTGATTGATCAGGTGAGCAACTCTGTACCCATTGATAGACCCACTAAAGAACCTATTCAATTGCGCAACGCTACCCGGAGGCAATACCAGCGAACTGGTCTGCCTACTTTAAAAAGTCATTGCAATTGGATGACCAAAATTATTAAGGCCAGAATGGTGGACCTTAGGAATAAAAATTTTGCCGACAAGATCCGCTCTCTCCCATATTGTGCAAAGCCATTCTGGAAGTTGACTAAAATTTTAAAAACTAAGCCAAGGCCCATCCCACCATTTATCCCACTAGACAGCAATGGATCTAACAATCGCTTGTTAACTCCTGCAGAAAAGGCTGATGAGATAAGTCAACACTTTGTCAGCTCCCATAATCTCAACCCCCTGACGAATTGTTGACTTATATCAAATGCTCGAAGTACATGAAGGCCCCAGGTTTCGATAACATATTGAACTTGGAGCTCAAGCAATTGAGCATCCAGTTCTATAACCATCTGGCGATGATTTTCAACAATTGTCTCTGACTTGGATCTATGAAGATAATTAAAAATTATAGGTTCGACAGGACATTTCTAGGGTTTTTTTTCATTAGGGCGAATCTACAATTGAAAGACTCTCTCCGGGCTCGCACTCTTTCATTCATATTCCATTCAGCGTTACGTTTTTTATTCAACTATTTGTGACTGTATGCGTAGCTCAGCACTGTTGTGTTCAATCTCGTACTAAAGCATGCCCCGTAAGTTTTATAATGGTGCTGTAATGAATGAAGGAGCAGTGAGCCTGGAGAGAATCTCACGATTGTCAGGTTGCTGATGAAAAAAAAACCCTAGATTTTGTGTTTCGCTGCAATGTGCTGTTTCCGATGCACCGGAAATCTCCGCCGGTGTTCCGCAGGGAAGTATACTAGGTCCACTTCGGTTCAATCCTGATCACCTCGGATGCCACAACACCCTGCCCTGGAAATGGATTCTGTCGTTGTTCGCCGATGATACCACAGTCGTCCACAATGGTGGCTAACAAGAGTCCTTACAGCGAAACTGCAGCGAAGTCTGAACGTTCTGTCAGAATACTTTACCGAATAGAAAATCTGTATCAATGCGGCGAAGACCCAGGTCATCCTATTTCCACACTTCAACTCTCCCAAACTTGTTCCGCCTGAGGATTGTAAAATAAGCCTAAACAACACAACGGTGGAATGGGCCAAATTAGATGTCTATTCATGCTTACCATAGACAAAGGTCATTTTCGAGAACAGGCTGACAAACCCTGTCACAAAGTGTAACGTTCTGTTGAAGCTATTGTACCCATTGACCAATAGAAGGTCAACATTATCGCAGAAAAACAAGCTTGCTGTCAACAAGCAAATCATACTTCCAGTCATCAAGTACGGTATATCAATCTGGGAGAGTTGCGCAAAAACACATCACCTGACGCTTCAGCGTGTTCAAAATAAGTTCTTCAAGATGATCCTGAACACCACTCCGAGGACAAGAATATCTGAGGTCGAGGACAAGACTATCGACGATCGCTTTAGTGAGTCTATCAATCGGTACAGGGCACGCTGCGTGACATCGGATCACCAGATCATCCGGAATCTGATTACCCACCCCTAGAATTTTCAATGTACAATGTAAATTAGTTTATAGGACAGGCAAATATTGTAAATAAAAACAAATTTAGTAGATAGAAAATCTCAAACTAATAGTCAAGTTATTAGTACGAGACACTGAAGAAGTCTGCACATTGTAGACGAAATATGCGTATCTGTCAAGATAAGTAAAAGTAGTTGGAATTAAATTCTCATTTCTAGTTACAGGTATTCCACTAAACAGCCCAAACTCTCTAGGATTCAACTACCAATGTGCTTTTTTCTTCATTAATTCGACTAAAGTTTTTCATTAGAGCCTAACTGACAAACGTAAACAATGGCTTTTTCCGTGAATTTCTCGTCATTGAAAACTCGCCTAATCAATCCACCACGGTCATTTTGAAGAGGAAGAGTTCACCTATCCGATAGAATGGGAGGCTTACATGGATAGATTTTGTGCCACGAGAAATTTACAGAAGAATCCATTGTTTACGTTTGTCAGTTGGGCCCTGATAAAAAAATTGTGTCGAATTGTTCAAC
>JASCZW010020761.1:0-11725 GCA_034211315.2 Aedes japonicus
AGCACACATAGCAGCAACTGCGCCCAAAACCATGAGACATCTAACTGTCCAGTGGAAGAAGCCGTGGCGTACACATGCGCCAATTGCGGAGGTAACCATCAGGATTCTGATCGGCAGTGCCCGAAACGCAAAATATTCAAGCAAATCCGTAAACATGCATCGCCAAACATCAAAGTGGGGCGGAAGAAGGAAGCTGCTCTGGCTTTCAAAGCGAGTGATTTTCCGTCACTCCCTGCTGGTGGACCCAGGCAATCGACAACACGGACACAAACAGCTCCCAGACAGGAAACTTCCGGTGCTTCTGCTTCTCCAACCCCCCCTGGTTTCTGGAGAACACCACTACAAGGACAACAATCCCGATCTATTCTCCACGGACGAGCTGATGGAGATCTTCGTGAATATGACCGGTGCGCTTCGCCAGTGCCGCAGCAAGCCAGAGCAGAACCAAGTGCTCGGTATGTTTATTATTCAGTATGGCGTCTGTCCAAAAGTATCCGCTTTATCGCTGTTTAGTGCTCTCGACAGTGTGCTGCTAGCAACGAAGCGTCAATCAAGTTCAAAAACGATTTAACCGCCATCACACGTACCAGCTCTCGTTTCGTCTTCGGTGGGGACCTGCACGCGCGCCACGAGGCATGGAAGAATTACCAACGAAACCAGAACGGGCGACTGTTGTTCGAGCACTCCCAGCATGGGCTGTACACGGTGCAGTTTTCGGATGAACCGACATTCATCTCTCCGGCGGGAAATCCATCTACGCCGGACTTTTTCCTGACGAACATCACATTGTCAAAGCCGGTGGCGCACAACGACCTCAGCTCCGACCCCCAACCGGTGGTGACTGTAGTCGGTGTCAACGTGGTTCCTGCTCCAAACTACCAACGAAAAGATTACCACCATGTGAACTCAGTACAGTTCGGCCAAATCGTGGACCGAAACATCAACGAAAATCCACCGTTCGATTCCATCGACGACATCAACCGTGCACTGGAGGGGCCTGCAACAAGCCATAATCGTGGCTGACGAGGCGTGCGTCCGACAAGTTCCTGTGAGGGATAAGTTTGTTGCCATTGATTCCCACACCCAACTTTTGATCCGCTTACGAAATGTTCGTAGACGCCAGTTCCGGAGGACAGGTGATCTGGATAGGAAATAAGAAGTGGCCGATCCGAACCGGCAGATTGCTTCCAGAATGCACTAGCTCCGAAACGAGAGCTTCGGATGTGTCATCCAAAATTTTGATAATCGCTCGACACCATTCTGGAAGGTAGCCAAAGTCCTAAAGACGCATCCCAAGTCCGTTCCTCCTCTGAAGGTTGTCGATTCGATTCTACTATCCCCAGCGAAGAAAGCAAATGCGATCGGCAATCATATTGCCGCATCGCATTTGCTTGGCTCAAACATCCCAAGTCCACTTGAAAATCAGGTTGCGCAATGCGTCAATAACTTAGATACCTCCTCTTGTGTCGTGCCCCCGGAGGATGGGATTACTATCGAACAGATTTGTTCAGCGCTGAAGAACAATAAAATCATGAAGGCTCCCGGGTTTGATGGGATCATCAACTTGATCATAAAAAAACTTAACACCAAAGCCCACTCGCTCCTGAGTGCTATTTTCAACAGATGCTTGGAACTGCACTACTTTTCAAGCATCTGGAAAGAAGCCTAAACCCGGGAAAGATACAACAGCGCCTTCAAGCTACAGACCAATAAGCCTCCTCTCAGCGCTGAGCAAATTGTTCGAGAAGCTAGTTCTGAATCGTTTGCTCAAGTGTGTCGAGGAAAATAACATTCTCCTTCCGGAACAGTTTGTGTTCCGGAAGGGGCATTCCACCACTCATCAGCTAGTTCGGGTTGTGAATAACATCCGAAGTAACAAAACTGTATCCAAGTCCACAGCCATGGCTTTGTTAGAAGTCGAAAAGGCGTTTGACAATGTCTGGCACGACGGGCTTGTATACAAGCTTTGTAACTACAACTTCCCAGCACACCTTGTGAAAATCACCCGCAACTACCTCCAGCAAAGGTCGTTTAGGGTATCGTTGAACGGTTGTCTTTCAGACAGGTTTTCGATCCCAGCTGGAGTACCGCAAGGTAGCCTGCTGGGCCCGCTGCTGTATAACATCTACACTTCAGACATTCGTCCCCTTGGTGATGGTTGCGTGTTTTCCCTGTTCGCAGATGATACCGCAATAGCCGTCAAGGGAAGGATGCCTTAACACCTTTGCCGATTATGCTGAGATGTGGAAAATTAAAATCAATGCTTCTAAAACACAATCAATTATGTTCCTCCACCGACAATCACCCAAACTGAAACCTCCTCCGGCATGTACAATAATCATGCATGGCACAAGGGTTGAGTATCTAGGTTTACTGTTTGACGAAAAACATCTCTTCCGATCGCATGTTGAGAGAACGTTAGTCAAGTGCTCCACCTTAGTTAGGTCGCTATATCCGCTGATTTGTCGAAGATCCCGCCTCTCAGGGGTGAACAAACTGGCAGTCTAAAGGGTGTCCACGATGAAATTGCCACACACAAAATTGATTCGCAAAATTCGAGTTTTCATCCGATTGCCATCAAATTTTCAGGAATTGAGAAATAACTATTAAACTTCATTTTACCATTTTACTCGTATTTTATTTACAGTCCATACGCAAATGCCCGCACCTTGGCCTTAACCCCGGCCATAAGATTCTGCACAACCTGTGAATCAACCGTTTTTTGCATGTAAACCCATACTTTCTTCAGTTCCTCGACTGTCTTCACTACCTTAGGTCGTTTAAGAAGGTGCTGCCTCATAATCGCCCAGTACTTCTCGATGGGGCGGAGCTCCGGAGTGTTGGGAGGGTTGAACATTTTCGGCACGAAATTGACCTTATTGTCCGCATACCACTTCAGCACGTCCTTGGAGTAGTGGCATGAGGCCAAATCCGGCCAGAAGATTGTTGGGACGTTGTGGGCCTTCAGGAGAGGAAGCAGCCGCTTCTGGAGGCACTCTTTTATGTACATCTGTCCGTTCATCGTGTCCTGGGTCACGAAAGGTGCACTCCGCTTCCCGCACGTGCAGATGGCTTGCCAAACCAGGAATTTCTTCGCAAATTTGGACATCTTCTGAGTGCGGACATGCTCCGGAACGCTGAACTTATCCTTGGCCGTGAAAAACAGGTTGCCGGGGATCTGTTTGAAGTCAGCCTTCACATATGTTTCGTCGTCCATGATGCAGCATTCAACTTTCGTCAGCATGTTGAGGTACAACTTCCTGGCACGGGTTTTGGCGGACTTGTTCTGCTTCTCGTCGCGATTAGGGGCCTTTTGAACCTTGAACGTTCGAAGCCCAGCCTTAGTTTTGGCCTTCTGGACAAAACTTCGGCTTAGGTGCAGCTTCTTAGCCACATCCCGAACGGAGGCGTTCGGATTTCGGTTGAAGGCCCCAACTACGCGGTTGTGATTTTTGGTGTTGTACGGAATACTTTTTCCTTCACTTCTGGGCTTCCGATCGGTGGTCAACCGTTCCTCGAACCGCTTAATCACTCGCGACACCGTGGAATTCGCGATTCCCAACGTTTTAGCGATGGAACGATGCGAGAGATCCTTGTTCTCGTGATGAATGCGCAAGATTTTATCACGCACGAGCTGTTCTTTCGACTCCATTTCCGCGAGTTTTGATCACAGGACTTTAAAACTTGCAGGATGTAAATAATGCACTATGAACTAAATCCACCCAAATTTTCATTAAATTCTACCCAACGGTTAAAAAGTTAGAGCAATTTCATAGTGTGGCAATTTCATCGTGGACACCCTTTACTAACAAATAATTGCACTTGCGATCTTTTACACAGCTCCAGTGTGGGAACAATGTGCACAAACTCACAGGAACAAGTTGCAAAGTCACGCAGAATCGAACGCTGAGGATGATTCTAAACCGTCCCTTCGACACAAGGATAACCGACCTTCATCGGGAGGCGGATATCATTAACATAAATTTGAAAATAAGTGATATTAAGAACAAATTTGTACATAAATGTAACATATCGGAACATGAGCTGATAAGCAATATGTATATAGTAGGTTAGGTTGTATATAGTAGCTTAGTTGTGCATAGTAGTTTAAGTTGTTGTAGGTTGTATTTAGTAGTTTTAGGTACGCACTTAGAAATTATGAATTTTACACGAGACCTAATCCATGTTTGTAAATAGTCCGGGAACGTAATAGTCGGGGAACGTAAAGAAAGATTTCGTGTAAAATTATGTCTCCTGAAACTGACACAAACGCAATTCGACAAAAGATGTGTTCGGTTGAATTTATATTCTCATCTCTTTCAACACATTCTTATGCGCTAAAGGACGCTTGCATGTGTCGGTCTCAGGGACAGAAATTTACACGAGATTTTGGTAGTTTTTTTTTTTCAAATAATCATTTATTTGTACAGGCTCAATCGAATCAACTTTACAGAGCCAAATTTTCATGTTTTTATACATCATTTGTCATTAAAACTAAAGTTAGGAGGATAGAGCCGATTACTCGCGGCCGTCTCGAGGTTAATAGGAATTACAAATTACGGATGGGAAAGAGGGTGGGAATTTAAAGTATGGTTTACCTAACACATTAAATTTAAATTCTAAATTATTGAAACACTTATAACTATACAATTTATGGTTTTCTTTTGACTTGAACATGTTTTGAAAAAGGAAAAAAAACACACACACATACACAGATAAAAAAAAACTTAAAATAAACATACAGGTTAAACTAACTACAATCTAAGACTAATGTTAGTCAAAAACACATAAATGAGTTTCATGTACTCCAAATCACGTACAGCCAAAATATCTCGAATTGGCACATTGGATTGTCTACCTCGAGCCCGAAGGGAATCATAAAGCCTCGATCTGAAACCACGAATGCTCAGCACATGACCAAATAACGTGATCTGCGTCCTGATAGCTTTGTCCACACTCACAGAGATTGCTGTCGCTCAGCCCAACCCGGTATAAATGAGCGTTCAAAGAATAATGATTGGACATGAGGCGAGACATGACACGAATGAAGTCTCGACCCACATCCATTCCGCTAAACCACGGTTTCTTCGACACCTTTGGGATGATAGAATGTTGCCATCGCCCCAAATCTCCTTTACTCCATTTATACTGCCAGCTGACGAGTGACTGTTGACGAAAAATAGTAAAAAATTCGTTGAAGGCGATTTGTCGATCATAAATATCGCCTTCCATAGCGCCCACCTTTGCAAGCGAGTCCGCTTTCTCATTGCCCGGTATTGAACAATGAGATGGGACCCATACAAAGGTGATGATAAAATAACGCGAAGATAAAGCACTTAGAAGCTCCTGTATTTTCATGAGAAAATACGAGGAGTGCTTTACCGGCCTCAATGAGCGAATAGCCTCTATAGAACTGAGACTATCCGTGAAAATGAAGTACTGATCCGGTGTTAATGAGGCAACAATTTCTAGCGTAAAATGTATTGCCGCTAATTCAGCGACATATACGGAACAAGGAGCTTGAAGTTTACGGTTGGCGCTATAAATTTCATTAAATATACCAAAGCCTGCTGACTCCTCTATCAATGATCCGTCAGTGAAAACGATTTAGTGGAATCAACTTGGCCAAACTTTGCAGCAAATATCACCGGAGCAATCATAGGACGATGATGCTCTGGGATTCCACGAAGCTCCTGCTTCATGGATAAATCAAAATGAACCGAATTGTCGAAATCGGAGAAGCAAACACGGTTGGAAATATTCGGCGAAGGGCTGACATCCTGTGTTATGTACAAATGGTACAAAGTCATGAAGCGCGTTTGAGGATTCAACTCAAGAAGCTTCTCAAAATTTTCGATCACCTGGGGGTTCATAACTTCACACCTGGTGAGGAGCCGGAGAGATAATTCTGAAAACCGATCCGAGAGTGGCAACATGCCAGCCAGCACTTCAAGACTCATGGTGTGAGTCGAGTGCATGCAACCTAACGCGATACGAAGACACCGATACTGAATACGTTCGAGTTTAATGAAGTGCGACCGAGCCGCTGACTGAAAACAAAAACTACCGTATTCCATAACCGACAAAATCGTTGTCCGATACAACGTTAGAAGATCTTGTGGATGAGCTCCCCACCAGGTCCCGGTAATTGTGCAAAGAAAATTGATCCTTGGCTGGCACTTTCGCTTCACATACTCAATATGGGATCTCCAGGTGCACTTTGAATCGAACCAGACCCCAAGATATTTAAAGGACATAGAGTGAGTTATCGGCTTACCCCAAATTTGAAGCTTTGGTTGTGCAGGGTTATGCTTCCTAGAAAAACTACCAACTCAGTTTTCGCCGTAGAGAATTCGATACCTAGCTCTAGAGCCCAAGTAGACAAATTGTCTAAGGTATCCTGTAAGGGTCCTTGCAGATCGACCCCATTGGGTCCCGTGACAGACACTATGCCGTCATCTGCAAGTTGTCTCAACGTACAGTTGTCACCAAGACAACCGTCAATGTCTTTGACATAAAAATTATATAAAAGGGGGCTTAAACATGATCCCTGGGGAGACCCATGTAGCTAAATCGTGAAGCTGTAGAGGTTCCATGAGAAAAGCTCATATGTTTCTCTGACAGCAAATTGTACAAAAAATTATTCATTAATGGTGAAAAGCCACAAGCGTGGAGTTTATCTGAAAGAACTTCAACAGATACTGAATCAAAAGCCCCTTTATGTCCAAGAATATAGAAGCCATTTGCTCTTTTTTAGCAAAAGCTAACTGAATATCTGTGGAAAGCAACGCGAGACAGTCGTTCGTTCCCTTACCCCTACGGAAACCATATTGAGTATCTGAAAGCAGGTTGTTCGTCTCAACCCATTTGTCCAGACGGAAAAGGATCATTTTCTCCAACAACTTTCGAATACAGGATAACATCGCGATGGGTCGATAGGAGTTGTGGTCGGACGCGGGCTTACCAGGTTTTTGAATGGCAATAACTTCACCCGTCTCCAATCATCCGGTACAATGTTGAGTTCCAAAAACTGATTAAACAAGTTCAACATGCGCCTCTTCGCGACGTCTGGGAGGTTCTTAAGCAAGTTGAACTTGATCCTATCAGCTCCTGGAGCCGTATTGCCACACGAAAGGAGTGCGAGAGAGAACTCTACCATTGAAAAGGGTTGGCCAATCTCATCTATCGAATTCGTAGTTTTCGCGAGGAATCATCCGTGCCGGCACAGAATCTGGACAAACTTTTCGAGCGAATTTGAGGATCCATTGGTCCGAGTACTCTTCGCTCTCGTTGTTCGTAGTTCGGTTACGCAACCTTCGCGCCGTGTTCCAAAGAGTACTCATGGACGTTTCGCGCGATAGCCCGTTCACGAATGTTCGCCAGTAACCGCGTTTCTTGGCCTTGATGAGGCTCTTAAGTTCGCGTTCGAGAGCCGTGTATACTTCGAAGTGCTCAGGTGTTCCACGTTTACGGAAAACTTTAAACGCGTCGGACTTTTTACGGTAAACCTCGGTGCATTGCTGATCCCACCATGGAGAAGGAGGTTTCCTGCGAAATGACGTTCCTGGAACTGGTCGAGTTTGAGCTTGAAGCGCGCTGTCTAAGATCAGGTTGAGAGGAAGTTATATTCTTCCAGCGGTGAAAGCCTTTCTACCGTCGTTACGGCTTCATCTACTGCTGTCCTAAACTTTGTCCAATCGATGTGACGGGTAAGATCATACGTGATGTTGACAGATTTCGACGGATTGAACCCGGTGGCAACCGAAATTTTTATGGGCAAGTGATCACTACCGTGGGGATCTTGAATCACATTCCATGTGCAATCCAACGATAATGAATTTGAGCAAAGTGTGAGGTCTAATCTACTGCCAACTGAGGATGTACCAGCCAAACGTGTTACTTCTCCATTGTTAAGAACTGTCATATTGAAGTTGTCACAGAGGTCATATATCAGGGAAGATCGGTTGTCATCGTACAGTTCTCCCCAGCCTGTACCGTGAGAGTTAAAATCTCCCATGACCAACCGCGGAGCAGGAAGAACCGAACAAATATCTGAGAGTTGTTTTCGGTTAATTGAGGCTCTAGGAGGAATATAAACGGAAGCAATGCAAAGGCTTTTATTTTTAATAACAGCCTGACATGCGACAACTTCAATACCTGGAATTGGAGGAAAATTCACTCTATAGAAGGAGTAGCACTTTTGATCCCCAAAAGTACTCCCTCCACGCGAATCCTCACGATCAAGACGAATAATATTGAAATCATGAATCGGAAGATTGATTTCGGAAGAGAGCCATGTTTCACAAAGAGCGAATGCATCACAACCGGTAGTGTGAGCTAAAATTTGAATGATTCCAATTTAGGAATCAAACTTCGACAATTCCACTGTAGAACAGTGATCAAATCCCCGACCTCATTTGGAAAATTATCCATCGAAGGAAATGATAGCTGCAAGGATGGGCCACTTTAATGTTAATTTCTGCAAAAAGTTTTCACAGTGGGAAGCATTGCCATAACAATGCTTTTGAGAGGGTCAGAAATTTCGAGGTACTTAAAGATACCTTCGGCAATGTCATCAAATGAGAACAGCCCACTAGAGGAGGGGCTTTGTTCTTAAAATTGGGGCTTCAGGGGTTTTGGATGTCCCCGGGAGAGATGGAAAGTCCTGGGTGTAGTTACTACTACGAAAACCAGGTGGATTAGGATTTTCCTTTTTCCACCTTTCCTTGAATTGGGCAAGCTGGTCTCGGGCTTCTTTTCAGCAACTTTCCGTGGGCGGACGCGTCTCCGCTTCCTTGAAGCACCTTCCGGAAAGGTGAACGATGTTCCCTCTTCAGCCGAATCAAAGTCAGACTCGTCATCTGACAGAGGAGCAAAGGGATTTGTATTGGCATCGGGTGATGGTGAGGCTTTTTAACCATTTCAGCAAATGATTGCCTGGAACGCTGTTTCAGCGAGCGTTCTAATTTTTCCCCGCGTTGTTTGTACGCCGGGCACGATGAGAGAGCATGAGGAGGAGTTCCTTTACAAAAAGCGCATTTAGGTGTGCTGTCTGCGCACGCGCCATCCTCATGCTTCTCCCCGCAGTTGGAGCAGCGCGCCTTATTGCCGCAATGGGAGGTCGTATGTCCCATCTGCTTGCACTTTTCGCAGATCATGACCCGAGGTACAAACAATCGCACAGGTAGCCGAAGTTTTCCCAACTCGACGTATTGGGGGAGGGCTGAGCCAGAGAAGGTCACGCGAAACGAGTCTGACGGTGTAAACTTTTTTCGCCCTTGTTGGTCGACACTGTTCCAAGTTGGCGCACATCAAGTATCTTTACTGGGGGAAGCAGAGGGTTCTTAAATCGACCAACCCCCGCTTCAGCAGGATCTCAGGGGTCAGACTCGTTTCGGAGACCACACCTTCAATTTCAATACCCCGAGCTGGGATATACACTCTATATTCTAGAGTAAAGAGTTGGGAGACAGCAATCTCATTAGCTTGCTTGAGATTGGACACAACGACCCGAAGTTTATTGGGTCTGACTTTAATTATCTCGGTCACGGCCGAGAATCGCTTCGTCAGATCATCAGAAATCTGACAAACATTTAGAGGTTTCGATTTGGGCTGAAAATAAACAACCCATGGCCCAGTTGAACTATCTGGATAAGCACGTGATCTGGTAACTCTATGAGCTACCTCATCATTTCGTGCCATAGATGATTCATCTTGCGATAAATCATCCATGGCTCGCTTGTGGGAGCTTATCACGCTCAACCACTAACGTAATTATCTACAATCAATCACAGATAAACAAACTAAACCTAAAAAAAATAAACTAAAACTAAGTTCACTCTCACACACACTATCAATCACTCTCCACACTACACACACACTACGATGAAAATGACTCAACTTATCTTATATACTACTAAAAAAACTTATCTTATAAGTATCACGGATCTACTGCAGCAGGGCGACGAATGTGTGCTGCTGCTGCCGAGCGACGATGAGTGACCGCGTGTACCGTCTAAGCGATGACGGTGATGTTGCTGATCGGTGGTAGTTGGTGGATGGAAGAATGCACGCTACACACGATGGGCTGCTGGTATGCGTGCCGTATAGATGCGGGACAATATGGCTTCTCGATCGTAGGCAATATTGTTAATTGCAATTAATGACGTTGTTGCACCACTTATCACACAATGTCCTCTTCTTCAGCAAACCAAGATTGGTTTAACTCGCGACGATTTCACTGGCGATCGACAAAAACTAATACTGAAGACTGTAAACAACTCGTAAAAAGCTTCCAAAGCAACGGAAAGTGGACCGAACGAACTGAACCGTTCGCTTGTTCACTGGGCAATGACAACGGTGCATATAGTTCAGTGTTGTTTTGTAATTGTAACAAGCTGAAAGTATCCACCGAGCTGGCACGCTGCCTTTCGGTGGTAATAAATTATCATCGTCAAAGTAGTCCGTTTGTTCTTGTTTGTCGTCTCTCAGAAAGTAAATTAAATCACAACGTAGGGCCTGGTCAAGCCCTGGACGAAACAGCAAAGTTTCGCGACTCGTTTGTGTTCGTGATTCATCCTAACATAGTGACGACTTAGAAATAGTGTCCGGTGCTTTGTGAATTTTCTGAGGGCAGCTCTCTTGCCAGTTTTCAAGCGACGAAGTTTGCTCGTTTGCCAAGGTGGACGAGACGTATGATGATGGATTTTCTTTGGAACGTGGCTGTCTATAACATATGCCAGAACGTTGGAAAATGTTTGAGCAGCTGACTCGACATTGACTGTATCCAAAATGTTATCCCAATCGAAAACCAAGAGTAACTCGGCGATATTGCGATGATTGGCACGAACAAAATCGTAGAAAACTGTGGCTGGTGAGATTTCGAAATCATGTTGCAGCTTTGAGCGTAACGTGATCAGCAAAGGCGGATGATGAAGAATTAGTTTCACTAGAGGAGAGGGAGCTTCGCATAAGGCTGGAGCGGTGTTTTGGGCGCTCAGAAAACAGAGGTCTAAGCTGCGGGTGTTCTGGTTGGTGACATGATTGATTTGAAAGAGAGTGGCTGAGCTGTAATTGTCCAGAAGGAACGAAGCATTGGAATGCATGACAGAATTAATGGCATCGAGAAATAGAAACCCACTGTCAGATAATTTCCATGAAATCCCAGGCAGATTAAAGTCGCCTATCACAATAACTTCGTCGGTTGCTTTGGCATTTTCCAAAATTGCGAAAACCTATTGGCAATGTGTTGCAATTAGTTCACGCTCGCGTATGCGGTCGGGTGGAATGTACAGTCCGCAAAGGAATAATGTACGATCGTCCAATTTGATCGACGTCCAAACTTGTTCCAAACGAGTCCACGAAGGGCTTTCATGAGCCTTTGCTTTAAATTTTGTACTTATAGCTACTAGTACGCCCCCACCTTTTGCGTTATGGCTATTATCGGCATTCCGAATACCTGACAAGAGAGTGTGCGTGAATCCAGCCAGGTCTCCGTGAGGACGATGATGTCATAGCTCTGGTCCGAAGTAGCTATGCGGAAATCGTCGACATCGCTGTTAATACCACCAACATTCTGGTAGTAAATGACGATCTCGTGATAGCAATCGGGAGCAGGGAGTTTGAGCGTGATGGTGCGGGTGAGGCAGGCGAAGTACCGATGACATAACTAGAATGCGAGGCAATATCAGGCAAAAGAGAAGCTAAATCGTGAATGTACTTGCCT
>JASCZW010020762.1:0-11722 GCA_034211315.2 Aedes japonicus
AGCAACTTCCCAGCCGAAGAAATCTACTGATGAACGTTTGGCAACTCAGTTCACAAGAAGCAGTCGTGGCCGAGCGGTTAAGGCGTCTGACTAGAAATCAGATTCCCTCTGGGAGCGTAGGTTCGAATCCTACCGACTGCGACAGTTTTTTGCAATTATTTCAACCGAACTTCGCAAATGAAGTTAAGTTTTGCCATTTAATAACAGTATACTAAATGCGTAAAACTTCTTCCCAAGTTTTAAATCAAACAACACTGAAGAAGCGAGTGGCATCATCATCAGCAGCAAACTCGCTGCTTTGTCGCGAGCTATATCGCTTGTGTTACATAAAATTCAGTTCAGCTGAGCTTCGACTGTGTTCGTGTTGGATTGGCTGATGTTGTTGGTTTGTTGCTGGTGCATCAGCTGCTGCTGCTACTGCACTCGTCAGAGGAGTTCGCTTTGTAAAGGGGTACCTACGTCGTCGTCGTCGGTGTCTACCTTTCCACTGTGCATCGCATGCAAACTGCATGTCGGTATTGGTGGTGCCGCTTGGTAGGTAGACAGCCAACCAACAATCAGTGGGGAATACATGAAAGTGAATCTCCGTCCGGTTGGATTTCCAGAAGCAGCAGCAGCAGCACGGTCGTTTCAATGTCGCGAACATCTGATGGAATGTGCTGAGCAGGAGTTGATAGCCCAGCAGAAGCAGCATGTCTGCTGGAACGTTGTTGATCGGGGGAGGATAACGGTTGAGTATGAGACGGAAATAAGTTTGCCTCGATTGGATCCGAATTCAGTGCTAATCGGAAACCTTTGGCGTTTTATGAACTTGTAGAGTCGGGTTGTGATTTGACTACCGATTTTAGTTTTAATTTTAAGTTTATGGCATGCTTTTAAATTAATTTGATGTTTTCGGTGAAGATTTTCGGTGAAGATGAATGGTTTGTTTTGTTTCCTAAAGTGGAGAACCCGAGTTGGAAGGTATTTCTCGATTACAGAACTTGTATGAGCGCTGAAGAAGAGGTGAATTGAGTATACCACAGAAATGTTTCCACAATATCATGTCAATAACAAATACAGCCCGAGCAAAAACGAATAACTTGATAACTGGCCCTGGTATTTAAGAGCTCAGATTCAGAGGTAAAATACCTGACAATAATACCATAAAATTGTTCCCACAATGTTATGCGAATACCAAATTGTGGTAAGAAAATACCAAAATAGTACCTCTCAGGTATTCACAAATATCCGAAACAACAAGTTTTGGTATTCGAGAGATAAAGGGTGATACGGTCAAAATTTGGTCAAGGGAAAACGCGTGTAAATCGGTGAAATCGTTTATTTAAAAAATCAAATTAAATTTCTTTTTCAAGTTCAATTAGTATAAAATTCAGGAAAAATATTCAGTTAGGCTTCCGCTTTTCCAAATCCGAATTGCCGGGCCTTACACTTGACCCCTGCCATCAGATTTTGTACAGCCACCTTGTCCACCTTCTTCGCCGCAGAAAGCCAGTTTGCCTTGAACTGCTGCTCGTCCTTAGCAGTTTTTTTGGTCTTCTTTAGGTTCCGCTTGACAATAGCCCAGTATTTCTCAATTGGGCGGAGCTCTGGCGTGTTGGAAGAGTTCTTGTCCTTGGGAACCACCTGCACGTTGTTGGCGGCGTACCACTCCATGGCCTTTTTACCGTAGGGCAAGATGCCAAATCCGGCCAAAACAGTACGGAACAACCGTGTTTCTTCAGGAAAGGCAGCAGACGTTTATTCAAACACTCTTTCACGTAAATTTCTTGGTTGACAGTCCCGGAAGCTATGAAAATGCTGCTTTTCAAGCCACAGGTACAGATGGCTTGCCAAACCAGATATTTGTTTGCGAACTTTGACAGTTTCGTGTGCTTGAAAATATCTGCTACCTTTCCCCTTCCTTTTGCCGTATAAAACTCCTGTCCCGGAAGCTGCTTGTAGTCGGCTTTGACGTAGGTTTCGTCGTCCATTACCACGTAGTCAAACTTCATCAGCATCGTCGTGTACAGCCTCCGGGATCGCGCTTTGGCCGTCGTATTTTGTTTATCATCGCGATTTGGAGTCACTACCTTCTTGTAAGTCGATAGTCCGGCTCGTTTTTTGGCTCGATGCACGGTTGTACACGGTGTTCAATAAGTTCGAATACAAGTTTTCATCATTGCGTAGGTATGCGCCATGTACATATTCTGCATTGGTATTGGTGTCAGCTTTAGCTTCATTCGTACGCTACCGAATGTGCGCGGTGTTGACATTCTGTTAGTTGTTGTTCGTTTGTTACGCGCGATGAAAGAGTATCGGGACTTCGTAATTAAGCGTTTTTTGAACGGTGAGCGACCCGGCGATATATTCCGGCTGCTGAAATCGCATGGGGTCAGGCGGAACTTTGTCTCACGACCATCAGGCGATACCGGGAGACGTCCTCGACCAATGACCGTGCGAGATCCGGTCGGCCGCGTTCAGCGAGGACGCCACGGGTCATCAAGATCGTGAGGAGCGAATTCGGCGCAAAAAGAACCGCTCAATCCGGAAAACGGCTGCAGATCTCAACGTTTCCATTGGAACCGCTCACACCATACTCACCAAGGACCTTGGTTTCAGGCCTTACAAAAAACGTATGGTCCATGGCGTTTCGGAGGCTACCAGCAAAAAGCGGTTGGATCGAGCTAAGAGGATCCTCTCTCGGCACGCTGGTCAGGAGTTTGTTTTCGGACGAGAAACTGTTCGTGCTGCAGCAGCCGCACTGATGTGCAAAATGACCGGGTGTGGGCGCCATCGAGGGACAGCATTCCTGAATCCAATATAAACATCCCTCGGTTCCAAAGTGCCGCGTCGGTGATGGTTTGGGGGCAGTATGCAAACGTGGTAAGCTACCCTTGGTGTTTATTGAAAAAAACGTCAAAATCAACGCGGCGTACTACAAAACTGAGGTTTTGGAAAAGGTTGTTGCCCCAGTCTCCGAAGCCTCTACGGCGATGAGCACTACGTGTTCCAGCAGGACGGTGCACCAGCCCATACGGCAAATGTGGTTCAAGCCTGGTGTCGGGACAATTTAACCGACTTTCTGGACAAAACTTTGTGGCCTCCCAGCTCCCCGGACTTGAATCCTCTCGACTTTTTTGTTTGGTCCTATATGATGGCGAAGCTGAACGAATACAAGGTCAGCACTTTGGATCATTTCAAGACGGTAATTCTCAAAATCTGGGACGAAATGCCCATGCAGTCCGTGCGTGCCGCCTGCGACGCGTTCGAGAAACGTTTGAAGCTCGTTAAGGAGTACAAAGGGGGTCATTCCAAGAGAAATGTTGTAAACGTTCCTTGTAAACATAGCTTTCAATAACATAAATCCAAAAAATAAAAAAACATGTTTTCATTTTTTTAACAAATTTTGAAAGTGTATCCGAACTTATTGAACACCGTGTAGACGATACACCCAGCTTATTTGCGGCATCTCGGAGAGATAGGTTAGGGTTTCGCTTGAAACTACCGGCAACTCTCTTTGTCGTCTCAGCGGCTTCCGGTTTTCGATTTCCCCCCGATCCAGACTTCCTGGCTGTCGACAAACGTTCCCCAAACACTTTAATTACATTTGTAACGGTTGATTTGGCAACTTTTAGCGATTTTGCCAACTTTGCGTGCGAGTAGCTCGGATTTTCGCGATGCGCGAGCAAAATTTTGATACGCTGCTCTTCTTGCTTGGACGGCATTTTGACAACTGCAGAGTGAATTCCAAAATCAAAATAGGAGCAACATTCTACACACACACACCTTCAAAATGAGGGGTGTTCAGGTTTTTTAAAAATTGAAAGAAATACGTCAAGTTGATATTGACCAAATTTTGACCGTATCGCCCTTTATTTTGCTTGCAATTCTTAGGTATTTTGCTTAGCTATTTTTCTTAATCTGAGGTTTTTAATACCAAGGCCAGACATCAAGATTAAAATTAGGTATTCACATGTTGTTCACCTGTTCAGGAGGTAAAATAATACCAAGATAGTACCTCCTTGCTATTCCCAAGCAGTGCATAGTGGGCAAGAACTGATGAAAACTAAGGAAAAAATCTGTAACTTTTAAGCGCGGCTTGTAAACAAGGCCATTTCCGCTTGGAAATTGTCTGGAAAATCGAATGGAACTAGTTTCAATCACCGCACGTACATGGTTGTGGAGTTATAGAGCTTATTTTACCGAACGTCCCCTTATATTCTTGAATAATTTAGCACGGAGAGGCTCAAGATCAACAAAATAGGACTAGTTCAATGTGAAATTTCCTGGAAAATCGAATAGAGGTTGTTTCAACCGCACGGATCTGTGAACAAAGATATGGCTGATTTCACCCCAGTTTAACCCATATAGTTGAATTATTTATCCCAAGAATATAAGAGGAAGTGGAGTAAAATCAGTTAAATATTTGTTCACAGAGCCGAGCAGTAGATAAAACAACTTCTGTTCGATTCTCCAAGAAATTTTACATAGGACTAGCCTTATTTTGTTGATCTTGAGCAACTCCGAGCAAAGATATCTATAAGTTATTCAATAATATAAGGGGAAATGGGGTAAAACCAGCCATATCTTCGTTCACAGATCCCGTGCGGTAGTTCAAACAGCTTCCATTCGATTTTCCAGAAAATTTCACATGGGACTAGTCCTATTTTGTTGATCTTGAGCCTCTCCGTGCAAAGATGTCTAGAAATTATTCAAGAGTATAAGAAGAAGTTATGTAAAATAAGCTCTACAACTCCACAACCATATCCGTGCGGTGATTGAAACTAGTGCCATTAGATTTTCCAGACAATTTCCAAGCGGAAATGGCCTTGTTTACATGCCGCGCCTAAAAGCGACAAAAGCTACAGATTTTTTCCTTAGTTTTAATTAGTTCTTGCCCACTGTGCAGTGTTGTAAATATTCATTTTGACCTAATTTGATTTAATTGCCCATAACTGCCGATGATGAGTTTTTTGTTTGCGCCTAATTATTTTACGAAATTTATCTCACAATGTGTTGCTCTAACATTAACATTTAATACGTCAGAGTGAAATATTGGAATATTCAAATGATTTTCACCGTTCAATATCATTTGAATACAGGTCACAGTAATTATAACACTTTTTATATTACAGTTGAATGAGTAAAGATTTTATCAATTTTACCACACAAAATACCTCGATTATATGTACATTATCGATTCTAGAATGTAAATTAAATTATACATATAATCGGAGCATATTTATATTGATATTTTTTCTGTTCTTCTATATAAAAAAACTAAACTTAAAATACTTATCAAGTTTTGAAGCCCAAATATCCACTCCATGCAATGTAAAGTGGTTCCAGACGAAAAATTTTTATGACTCCAAAACGAAAATATTCTAAATTCCAGGAACTAAAAAGTGCTGGGCAAGGTCTATTCAGAATCACTTTTAACCGACCAAAAGATGCGGAAAAACTGAATAATTGAAATAGGAATTTAACTTCAAAATCTACGTACCAAACATGCTTAAAAGGCGAACACGAAATTATTACGACACATTCAACAGGGCATAACTTTTTTACTATTGGGTAAAAATCAACCAAATTTTGCAAACTTTCTCATTGATGTGTATTGTTTACATGCTGTCAAACTCGAAGTCGTGTTTTTCGATTCAACGAAAATGGAGGTGAACCAACGCGAATCGAGAGAACAAATTCTTTCCAAACACCTGGAATTTCCTGACCTGTCGCGCCGGCAGTTGGGAAAAATGTTGAACATTCACCGTTCAACCGTCTCCAGAGTGTTGAAGCGGTTCCAGGAGCGGTTGACGTTGGACCACGGCAATGGAGCTGGAAGAAAACCGGGACCGGAGAACAAAAAGACGGAGGGAAAGGTGAAGCGGATGATTAAAGCAAATCCCAACGTCTCAAGCCGTGATTTGGCTAAAAAGATCGGCATGTTGCAGAACTACGTCCAGAATGCAAAGAATAGAGCTAGACTACATACATACAAGGTACAGAACTTCCCAAACCGCGATGAGCGGCAACAATCGACGGCTAAAACTCGGGCACGGAAGCTCTACGAGAAGATGCTGACAAAATATGGCTGCTGTGTGATGGACGACGAAACGTATATTCACCGTTTTTCACCGGCAAGAGCAAGTTCTATGTGGACGACAAATTTAAGAAGAAGAAAATGTCGAAGTTCGCCTCCAAATATCTCATTTGGCAGGCCATCTGCTCTTGCGGACTGAGGAGTGAGCCTTTCGTGACAAAGGGCACAGTAAATGGCGAGATCTACAAATCTGAGTGCCTCGAGAAGCGCTTTTTGCCGTTCTTGCAGCAGCACGACGAAGCTCCGCTATTTTGGCCAGATTTGGCAAAATGTCACTATTCTAAAAGTGTCCTGGAGTGGTATGAGGCCAATTCTGTCCATTTTGTTCCAAAGGCCATGAATCCGCCAAACTGTCCGGAGCTGCGCCCGGTGGAGCAGTACTGGGCAATGATGAAGCGGGAACTTCGGAAGAGCAAGAAGACAGTCACAGACGAGAAGGACATGTCAAGAAAATGAAAAAAAAAAAAACTGAGAAACTGGTACCGGATGACACTGTAAAGACTTTGATGGAGGGCATCAAGCGAAAATGCGTTCAACTTTACACTCAAGGCTCCATCGATTAACTTTTCTTTTGAATTTTGAAGTAAATATATGTATAAAACTACCCTAATTGGAATGACATTTTCGGTGTCGCAATAATTTCGTGTTCGCCCTTTAAATAGACAATAGAAGTAGTGAGGAATGTACCTACATCACTCACAGAACAGGAAATACAGGACACAATTCAGGCAGGGCAAAAAAAAACATATCTAACACACATACAATCAAAGTGGACAGGAATTATAAGACGAAGTTACTATTTTTGGTGCTATGGCGAAACTGGATTATTATATTTTCCTAATAAAATTATGTTCAAATTGTTGTATCCATTGTGCACGACCACATAAGGCTAATGACAAGAACTTTAATAAAAGAGTAAGACAAGAAAAAAATTATTGAAACAATGAGGAAATTCCCGAGACATAATAATATTCCAAGCAGAATGGAATCACAAAAAGAATTTCCCATGCTACCTGTAATGTAGTGTACCGAGTAATGATACTGGAAACAATATTAATCAACTAATTTCAACTTCAATTTCAATTTCAAGCCTTGTCCAACAAGTTTATTTATTTATTTACACCGTGTCCAATACATTCTCAAACACCTTTTCCTTGCATTGATGTCGTTCAACTACTCAACATGCTTCACGTATGTGTTGGTGTAGTTTTGCACTATGTTTATACAAACACTTTTAGGTTATGTCCGATTGTTTTCATTCGGTGTTTATCTTTTACCAGCGATGAAGGAGTTTCGTGCTGTGGTGATAAAAAAGTTTTTGAAAGGTGAGCGCCCGGGCGCTATTTTCGGAAATTTGAAAGACCTCGGAGTAAAGCGGGATTTTGTGTACCGAATTATCCGAAGGTACCGTGACACCTACTCGTCAGATGACCGGAAGAAATCCGGTCGTACTCGTACGGTGTGGACTGCACGAGTTGTTAAGAAGAATTTATCTTTTCCGACGAAAAGTTATTCGTCTTGCAACAATCCCACAATGTGCAGGACGGAGCGCCATCGCATACTGAAAATCTCGTTAGGGCTGGTGCCGAGAAAATTTGACCTACTTTTTGGACAAGAATGAATGGCCTCCCAGTTCACCAGATCTGAATCTCTTGGATTATTTCGTATGGTCATACATGCTGTCGAAGGTAAATCTGGATTATCGATTTGAAATAAATAGAGTTTTATTTTGTATGAGAATATATTGGACACGGTGTAGATCCCATCCTAGTGCTAAACTTATCGCTGGTTCCAAATCAGTCGAGATCGCCACTTCCTGACAGTGGAGATGGTTGCAAAACTGACCTAAAAGCTCTGGATATATCTTTCCAGAATTGCTCGACATTTTACTGAAGCAGATATATTGGTATTAGTGAAAAGGTGTCTGCAGACTCTAGAGCCAATTTATGTGAAAAAAATGGTACGCAAAGATGCTTATTTGAAGAAATTCGCGTTCATATCCTTCAAAAGTCGGTGTTACGATGTTACGATACGATGTTGAACGATGCAGCCCTAGATCCATCTGTTTGGCCCAAAGGAATTTATTTCAGAAAATTCGAAAAATTTTCATCCGAACCGGATTTTTCGGGACCAGCCAAAATCCCACAAATCGACAACGGGACATCTCTCGTTGCCGGGATGCTGATGATTGTTTCCTCCCCACCCACCGTACCAACTCCATCACAATTTTGGTTTGATTTTTGTTTGACATACGATAACGACGATTTGATCACATCAAAAGGTGTATCTTCTATTGTTCTAACTAGAATCAATGGCAAGACAATTCGCTGTAAATGTTTAAATTAAAAAGTTAGAGCAAAATAACTTCAGATACGTAGGAAAACTAATTTTAAAAGCTTTCTGTAGCTATTCAATGAAAGTTGCTTGGATTTTTCTTATCTACAACTTTTTTGGAAAATATATGCCTATTCTGAATATAACGATTTTCTCAATAAGGACCACCTAGTTTTGCACATAAAATAGGGTCTCATTTTAGAAACAACTTTATCGAATACAACTTTGTTCCGGAGCTCAAACTTAGGTTGAAAAATGCACTTTCAGCAAAATTCGCTTCTGACACCGTGCAGTGGCTGACAGCTGGCGCGCCATGCGCTTATTAGCGACGCACCAGAACAGGAGTCGACCATGGCCTCTTGCGAAGTGAAAAGAATCACCCGTACCTCGAATTTTGCCGTTGGTAGCACCACGACTTAGGACGGAGGCCCTGCTGGTGAGACATCCGCCTTGAAGCTCGAAACCTCATCCAATCTCATCAATCCTCATCTGCACTGCTTTGCTGTCAGCCTATTGACAGATGAAGTATGACGAAGTTGGTTGCATCCACTATTTTTGCACGATGACTTCGATGAACAGTTCTTCACTGAGTGCGACGGCCTAAGGCAGTTGAAGTACAGTCTGAACTTCTGCAACACCTTGCTACGACCAGCGATGGTTAGAGCCTTGAATACTTCGCACTGGAAGATTTAGTGTTCCGAAGAGCACCTCCGAAGAGTTTTTCCGCCGGCTTCGCTTGTTCCTTTTCGTATTTCCTTTTCCATAGATTCTGTATTCGTGTGAATGAGGAAGAGATCTCGAAAGCATTACACCGTTTTTTAAGAAACTTCAGTGTCGTGATTTCGTCGATCATTGTCATGAGCCGAATCGATGTTGGACACCTTTCAAAATCTGGAGCTCATATTTTACGTGCATTCACCAGTACAATATTCACAAGACTAATTCTTACGATCAATGCCTTCTCTTTGCGATACTCCTAGCAACGCTAACTTGGTGATACCAAGCAACGCAGGGGGAAAGGACACTAGAAGAGTCGTTCAAGTCTAACCCACTAGGTATCTTCATGAAAAGTGGTGAGCACGGGTTGCGCGTTTTGTAATTTGGACCCATAGCACACAGCTGTCGTATTATTTCATCTGACGGTGTTACTAGCTTCAGGAGATTGATTGGATTCGCAAAAGAAACAGCTGACTGCTTGAGGCATTCCATCACCAACGAAAAGTCGGTGTAGTTGAGTTGGTCGTACCGCTCAAGAAGCTTGTCCCAAACTTGTGCATAGTTCGCGTCCGCTAACCAAGCACTCAGCCTCACCGTCCAGGTAAGAGAGATGATACTTTAGCTTCTGAGAGTTCCGCAGCGATTCCGGATCGTAGTTACGAAAAGATCCTTGAATGACCGCCACTCCTTACGGTTGCTTTTGATCGTGGAAATGTTGATTGATGGGAGACGAACGTTCAGCGTTTGGCCAAGTTTTGCACTACACCAAGCTGGGTAGTTGATGTGCTCGTTTGGATTGAAACTAAAGGGTGTCCCACATCGAATTACATCACGGAAAAAACGCTGTAGAAAATTACCTAGATGATTTTTCAAACTTTCAGACAATTCACTTCCAGACAATATAGGTCATTAATAAGCTTTTGGAATATTTATTCCATTCAACTTGAATACAATAATCGTACGTTTGCACCGTACGCTTAACTCCACTCACTAAGTTCGGTACAACATCTGGCTACAACTTCTTCTGTACGGAAACCCACTTTTTCCTTATGTCTTTCTAAGATTTGACCTCCTCGGGATGCTTCCATAATGCCTGTTTCATAATAGCCCAGTATTTCTGGATGGGCCATAGCTCCAGCCGTTGATGCCCCAAAATGACCCCGTTGACTTCGTACCACTTCAGGACAACATTTTAATAGTGGCACGAAACTAGATCCGGCCAGAAGATACCAGGGCCCTCGTGTTGCTTCAACAGAGGAAGCAGACGCTTCTGTAGACAGTCATTGAGGTAGATCTCTCCGTTTACAGTCCCGGTAGTCACGAACGGCGCATTCCGTTTGCCACATGAGCAGATCGCTTGCCAAATCATGCATTTCTTCTCTGCTTCCTTACTTCCTCCGTAACATCGAACTTGTGCTGGGCGGTGACGAACAGTAGCCTCGGAAGCTGCCTAAAGTCCGTCGTGACGTAAGTCTCTTCATCCATGATGAGACGATGAGACTTCGTCAGCATCTAGGTGTACAAGTTCCGGGCCCGTGATTTTCCCTCCGTATTTTACCGTTCGTCACGATATGGCCTTCTGCACTTTGTACGTATGCAGTCCCTCCCGGTCCTTGGATCTCCGAACGAAAGGCTTGGACAGATTCAACTTTTTGGCCACATCCCTGACCAAAGCATTGGAATTCCGCTTAAACGCTTTCACGACACGCTTGTGATCCTGATCACTAATAGAACATCCATTCTAACCGCATTTCTCCTTTCGTTCGATGCTCAGAACTTCGTCGTAACGTTTCATCACACGGTTTACCGTTGACTACACGATTCCGAGTTGTTTTCCGATGTCTCGATGAGAGAGTTGAGGATTTTCCAGGTGCTTCCAAGAAATCCATTTACGGCATTGCTTTTTGGGTGACTCAATTTTTTTTTCACAATTTGCAAAAAACTGACAGCGATAAAAAATACAACAAAAAAACACTCTAAACTACTTCTACCCAAATTTTCAAAAAAAGTGCCCAGTGGGAAATTTTCTACGGCATTTTTTCCGTGATGCAATTGGATGTGGGGCACATTTACAGGCTGATCCGACATAAGTACCCTTTGGGCCTCTAACAACGCTAGCCCTGCTCCCGGAGATCATCATTTGGATCTGCATTCGCATCTTCTCCTACTACGGATCCATCAGCCCATAGGCGTAGCCAGAGGGGGGCAGAAGGGGGCCGTTGCCCCCCCCCCTAACTTTTGAATAAATTTATATAATTTTAGTGTTTGCTTCAATTTTTATTATTTAGTGTTAATGTTCGATAGATTGCCCCTTTGCCTCAATGAAAAAGCGTGAAGTTGCCTCGATTTTGTGACAAAATGTAGCAAAACAAGTGCAAAAAAGATATCCATGAGATATTTTTTTTAAATAGTACCGACTACATTTTTTCTAACATATGATATTCTACGGGTGAGACGAATCGAATCATATCCCAGTTTCAGAGACAAGGCAGCAGTTGTTTTATCCTATTCAAAGATTTTATCCGTTTCTATGAGCATGAGTAAGATAATAAACATGATTGACCATCAGCTACTACCATTGTTGCCAGT
>JASCZW010020763.1:0-11723 GCA_034211315.2 Aedes japonicus
TAGTCGGATATTTTTGAAACCCTTAGGTAATATTCAAATACATATAAGCTATGTTTTTACGTTTTTATTGTAGTATACTCGGCCTTAAGGTCCGCTAAAATCACATCCTGTGCAACACTTACGCCATCTTTCTAACACACTTTCATCAACTCCTTCTTCAAATCCATGTCGTTTTGTAAGAGTTTCCCTGTTTTTTGGAGCATGCTCTTTAAAATAGCCTAGAATTTTAGTATTGGGTGAAGTTCTGGCGAGTTTGTCAGATTTGCCTTCTTCGGCACAAAAACAACATACAGTGCCGAACCAGCCAAGCTCTCTCTCTTTCTCTCTCTCTCTCTCTCTCTCTCTCTCTCTCTCTCTCTCTCTCTCTCTCTCTCTCTCTCTCTCTCTCTCTCTCTCTCTCTCTCTCTCTCTCTCTCTCTCTCTCTCTCTCTCTCTCTCTCTCTCTCTCTCTCTCTCTCTCTCTCTCTTTCTCTCTTTCTCTCTCTCTCTCTCTCTCTCTCTCTCTCTCTCTCTCTCTCTCTCTCTCTCTCTCTCTCTCTCTCTCTCTCTCTCTGGGTTATGGGTTACATTTCTTGGGTATTTAATCAAACTACAATCATATATTTGAAACAACAAAACTTCTTATCGAATCCAATACTGTTAGTCCATTAATATTTCTAACTGAAATCATTCTTGATTTAACAACATAATTTTGTTGAATCAACAATCCACAAAAATTTTGCTTAATTTCTTATTACTTCAATGGTTCTAATATAAATAACCTTTTTTTCCAATTCATCCGCTTTGGTCGAATCAATGCAAAGGTGCATTGTTGCCAAACATCTTATTTTTTGACTCAACAATAAATACTTTTTGTTTTCAATAGGAGCTTCCTATGCAGCGCTCTCAACAACAAAAGAAATTGTTGTTGGTTCAAAAATAAAATCGGTATTGCTTGAATAAATAAAAAGTATGTGTAAGCCGTGAGTCAACAATAAAACTTGTTGAATCTATACAGAACAATATATTTCTCAGCGTGTAGATGTGCGATTAATGGGAAATTGTGCCAATCGGTGATGCAAATTGTCAAAAGAAGATCACATTTAAATAGTACGTCTCCATTTATCGAAGCTTTAGAATTTGGTTGGAAACCAAAAGATAGACTTGATACATTTTTCTTAAAATTTTGGATTTCTTGCACCACTTGGACATAAATGTGTTTCTTTTATGGCCACTCCTATAAGAAACACATGCGATTGGCCATGGAAAGAACCAATATTTAAAACTATGTCGATAATAGGTGCAGTGTTCCAGTTATGGCAAACGTGATAAATAATACAAAAACCAAGTTTTGGCTCAGTTTCGATATTTTTCCTTCAAAATATGGATAGAAAGCTTTCATTTGACGTATTGAAAGTGGGATTTTCCCAGAATTTTTTAACATAGTTCTTGACTATTATAAATTAACCCTTTTCGACTTGCTTCTTGCTACTTTGCTTGGCACACAGGAAATTTAATTCATGCAAATTGGTTATTCACTTTTGATATTTTTATTTCAAATTGGTCATTTTTTTACGTAACGATTTAAACACCCCCCCCCGCCCCCCTTACATATGTCACAATAAGTAACGGTTGCTCAACTCCCCTCTCTCCCCTTCATGCGTTACGTAATTTATGCACAAAGGTTTACGCATCATAATACTTTTCTGACATACCTACTGATGCGGAAAAAAGACAACACTTTACAAAACACACTAAAACACCAGCAGTAGCCGACCAAACTGCACCGCGTGCATCGACCTCTTCTAGGTTATACATTGTCCCTGATGATTGTGGTTCTTGCTCTAGTTCTGTTTTAGTTCTCATTGTTGAATAATCGATTATTAAGTTCAGTGCAGCCATCTCTTTTTCTGGTTAGTCGGTTTGTTTACGAATGTTTTTTGAGCACTGTCTGAATCGCTTACATCCTCCTCTCCGACGGCAGTGTGCTATCTTGGATCAGGAAGCGTTTTCTAGTCCTCCATCAAAATACATGCATCCGGTCGTTGCAAACCTCGCGTTGCTGCGCGACGCTGGTTCCGGCTCTACTGGCCAAATTACGTATCGACATTGATTTGTTCTTTTGAGTTAGAGCTACCACTTTCTGTTCCAATTTAGGGTTGGAAGATCCGGTTTTTCTGCCTCTTCCTGGCAGTTCATCCAAATAACTTGGTTATGATGGATTTTACTCTCGCGTGATGCATTCCAAAGCGCTTCACCAATTGTCGCATAGTTACAACCTCTTCACCTAGCCATGTGTTCAAAACCTTAATTTTCACGTCATATTCAATGCGTGACATTTCGAAAATGAAGAATTTAAACCGTCCAAACAAGTAAACAAAAGAAACACGACAGTCAAGCGCACAGCATGCTATGATGAGTATATTAAAACCATCACAAATACACGCGTGCAAATGCACGTGGATAGCTTACTTTCAATATATTGCTTATCGAAGAGATGACCAAAGACCTACTGCGTTACATTAACCGCAAAGATGATTCTTTGAAATGGGTAGCATTCAAATGAATAGATTTGAAACACTGCGCATTTTGTTAATCTACAGGGGAAGAAGGAGGCGTGGACATACCGTACGATACGCGCCGAGGTAAAAATAATACAATAATATTGACATAGGGTATGTGTCCCTTGACTCAGCCTATTATGCAACCATCGATTACACTTTTGACTATAACTCTTAAAGTTTTCAAGCTGAAGGCGAGATTCAACTAGTTCTACACTTGCTAAGATAAATTTGATTAGACATTTGGTAGTATGTATCACGAAAAGTTACACAACTCTTTTCATAAAGTCAGAAACATTCGAGGGATATGGATTTAATGTCGGTCTATAGGCACCAAATTGGGTCTATTCATGGACGCAACTTCGACCCATTCGATGGATTTATTACAAAATGCAGTCTTTGTTATGTTTTTTCCCTAATTTTATGAATTAAGGCATTGCCAGCTGTATTTACTTTACTGAACACAGTATTTCACAAATCCAACTAAAGTAAAACTACATACTTCGAAACACTTAAGTGATATTCATATATGTTTATCAGCCATTCAATAATGGAAACATTATAATTCACTTTTCAATGACTTTATTCCTTCGGTCGTGTTTAGACGAGCTAACTGTATATAAACAACCGCAAAGTCATGCATTTCCACTCAAATTTTACCAATAACAACCTTTTTACCACGTTATTGATACAACATGTCATATTTGGGAACATACAGAAAAAAGTGTCCCCAACATTGGGTCTACGGTTTTCGAGTAAAATCATTGTAATTTCAGCTATGTGAACATTTAGTTTGTAACGTGTAACTATCTTCTGTACAACCAGACTGCATTGCTCGCTTTATCGATTCAATTAAGCCAAATTTAGATCACTTGAAAATCGTGTACATCATCTGTTCAGCTTAACCAGATAAATTATGATGCCGAAAAAGTTCAAGAAATCTAAAATTACGTGAAAGTGAACAACTATAAGTTAATTGATGTTGTCTCAATTGCTTCGGATTACATCGGTCATCCTAATAGTAACATGGTTTTGTTGATTAACGCTGAATTTATGACACTTTTGATTCATAGGCCGAATGAAGGAGCTAGGCTAACATAACATCCCGTTACCCTACATCATGAAAATCCGTGCTATTATAAAAATGGTTATTATGCTGATTAATATGTAAAATCCATATACAATGTCTCATAAAATAGCATATAAAATATAGTGAAGGGATTGTCTTGTGTTGAATAATAATAACTGTTACATATGTCTGTAAATTGTTGTCCTTCTTCAATTGCAGATGGACATGTATTTTCATTGTGAGTGTAGACGAATATAATTTAAGACTTGGGAATTCCATGGATGATATGATATTATATATCATATAATCAAAAGTATATCTAAAATTTCGATGTTCTAATTCGTTTCCCTACATCGTTGTTTCACTATTGGAGGATTTTAAAGTACTTCTATGATTTTTAATAATTATATAAGTTTAATAATTAATTATTTAGTTAATTAGTCTCAAAATTATTAAATTATGAGCACGACTGTTAGTGATAAAAGAATGTTAATCTGAAACTTAGCTGATCATCCTCTCATCAAAAACCTTAAATTTTAAATATGTATTTGCTTTCACAAAAAAAAATGAATTTATAATATTTGCACTTATAATTATAGCCTTTAATATTTTAACAATAGGTATGAGTTAAAATTTCAATAGCCCTGTGAAAGTCAAAAAAATAAATTCATAGAAATTATCAAAATTCTTATTAAAATACATGATATTTTTTATGAAAAGCATCATGGTATTCCAAAGTACTGAAATGTAAGTTCAAAGATAGCAATTTGAATGACCCCGCTTGATGCCTTCTGAATCAAATGGAACAAAAATATTCAAATATAATCCTATACTACTTCTAAGCGCAAGCCAGTCCTCCTTGAAAACAGAAATTTAAGGTCAAAAGTACAATTTCAATGTAAACGCTATGCTGAAATGCTGAAAACCTAATTTAGTTTTAATACTTGTCGTGTTGCTTCATGTTTAAAGAGCAATCTATGCTAATCCAACTAAAATTACGATTGTAGAATTGGGCGAAATTAGAGTCTCTAAGAGCTAATCGGTACAAACACTGGATTTTTACGTATGGGTGATAGATGAACTCCACCAATTCAGTGAAAGTTGAACTCGCCTAATATTGAACCTACATCAAACATTATTTAATCTTATTATGAATAATTAATATGATCACATAATTTATTATCAAAATTTATACTGATCCATCCCTACCCTACCTACTAACATAGAAAAACCTCCTTCGTGTGGCCTATGTAAGGATGCAGAGGTAAACACGATCTCTAAGAAGCAAAGGTTACACTAACATTCCTTCTCTATTCTCACCTGATTGCAGGGACGTGTCAGGCACCGTTATTGATAATTAAACAAATTATCAAAACGATTCAAAAATTAAGTGTGAGGAAGCCAATTCAGTGTTTTTATTCAACTTCAACTTCAACTTTTTTGGAAAAGTTTGTTGAATAAGAACACTGAATTGGCTTCCTTACGCTTACTACTTGAATCGTTTTGTACATATGATGACCTTCTTGTGTTGTACCTAAATACTGGTGTACTGATGATAGTGTCCCAAACAACATTGATAAAAAAAAAAACAAAAAATGTTATCAACCTGACGACACTGATCTTGGTCGACCTGCAAGACCATACACTACAGTAGCGTGCTTGCCACCCGTACTACCATTTCTTCAGGTCCGTTAGGGGAGCACTTAACGTCAACGCACGGTCTTCAAATTTAAGTATGTTTATTTTCTAGTCAAGACGAACATTTCAAAAGTTGGAATTCTTGACTTGGCTATGTTTTAAAAAATAAGGGATGGCCTAATGCTCAGTTACTCCTAGCCCCATTCAGTTGATTCATTGGCAATTTCACAGATTCATATCAATAATGGATTAGCAACTATTCATACGTACAGTCAGTCAAGCTAAGCACGTTACGAGGTGCACTATAGAAAACTATTAATCTAAAAAGAACATTACTTGGTAGGATCGTTCTACT
Source organism: Aedes japonicus (assembly GCA_034211315.2). Classification (NCBI taxonomy): domain Eukaryota; kingdom Metazoa; phylum Arthropoda; class Insecta; order Diptera; family Culicidae; genus Aedes; species Aedes japonicus. The sequence continues at coordinate 5,603 of JASCZW010020763.1, forward strand.
GCCTAATGTAAGTTGTTTACTACTCTGGATTGTGATTTATTCATTAGCAATATTGATTTGACACATGACTTTATTTTAAAATGGTGGTCAGATTGTCTTGATAAGACTTAATCTATATGTATGGGAAAGGCTTGTAAGATGGAACACGATCCGTTTTTTGCTCGTAACATGTATAATTTTTATTTTTTCACAGATCCAAAGACATCTTTACAAAGAAGAACTAATAGGCTCCAACTTTGCTCAAGGAACTGATTATTTATAGTCATAAAAAAAAGTTATGGCCTATTTTCGAAATCCATCCAAAATTGCAATTTCAAAAAATGGCTTTTGCTCTTAATATGGATAATTTTTATTTATTCGAGGATCTTTCGAAAGAGAAACTAAAGGGTTCGAAGCTGGCCCACGGAACTGATTATTTGTACTCATCAAAAAAGATTATGGACTTTTTTCGAAATCAAAAATTGCAATTTCAAAAAATGTATTGTTATATTTCAATTTATTGTAGATTCCATGGCATTTCCAAACATTGAAAATGTCATTCATATGTTTTAAAACGAAAAAAATGTGTTCAATCGTATAAGCTCAACAGTGGTCCATCTTACAAACATGACGCCATAAACACAAAACATCAAAAAATTGTTTCATGCTTTCTTTGGAAATGCCTTTGGATCATAAAAATACACCGAAAATGCTAGCCAACACAAATGTTAACCTTTTGATATCGATGGGAAATGTCCACTTACTAAGCACAAGAAATAATTGCTATTTTAATTATTCCACCACTTTCGAACAATGAAACCTGGAAGAGCTAAATCGAATGAGTGTATTCACTCCAAAAGCAAATGAAAATTGATGAATAGTAAAAAAATGAGGTTAACACTTTTCAGCGCGATCGTGTTATCGCTATGAATGTCAAAAGTGGCGCTGTTCCATCTTACAAGCATTTCCTCTAATAATCTTAATAAGCATTCATCACTTACAACTATTCACACTGAATCAACAGAATAGTAAGTATCCAACGCAAACAAACACAAGAAAACACAGTTTTTCTCCTTGAGCTTGGATGGCAACATTTTCGCTTACATAACGGGTTTCTGACGTGCTGTAGTTCTGCAGGAAATACGTTTTGCACGATACCTCGGATACTTTGTTGTGATATGCCTTGAAAGCATCACAATCACATTTCTTTCCATATTCCCCTCTCGGCTTGTTCACATAATTATAATTCAAACCGTAATCCGACTGGAATTGCTTCAAAGCAGCAAGCTGTTCATCGGTTGAAGCATCTTCACTACCCAGCACAAAATGTCCCTTGACGTGTCCAGTTGTTTCCAAATTCCTGCAGGTACTCAACAACATGAAGCGACCATCTTCGGTTGGAATTACATTGATCGTTGGATAAGAAGTCACCTTTGGGGTACAAGCCGAACCTCTGTGAACGCTCAGGATGGGATATATTACACTTGCTGCATATTTTCCGACAAGCGTGTAGTTGACCACCTCATCCTGGCAGCGGATGAAAATCTGAGCTTGTTCTTGATTTCGCCGATCCGTCCGTTTAACGTCCGTGCAACGATAGTCAATGTCGATGCACTGCGAGGGATTACCGGCCACATTGAATAGCGTAAAAATTAGGGGTTGATTGAACTCTTCGTACGAGATAATATGCCATTGCCATGGAGCCGCCAGATGACAGCCTTGGTATGGAGAGTACATAAAAGGACAAGTTCCCAAATAAAAATTCGCTTGCAAAGGATTGAAGTAAAGTACAAACACTACAGCAACGATATAAACCTCCATCGCGTGGTTTGGTGGCACAACTGGCTTGGAAATTGGAATTGGAATTGGTTACATGCAACATTTATTCTGTGAGAGCTTGGCAGCTGGGGTGTATTTTCCAGATGTTCATTTTCCCAGGTAATGAAAATGTTAAGACGGAAATTACTAATCGTTCTCTTTAACTTCATAGAGGTTCATGTATGCTCTAGGATTCAATGAAAATGGTGTTTTGTTGAGGACAAGGGTAAGACACCCATACCCATTTCAAACGACTACACGAAACATTCATAAGTGTAATCGTCTGTTACTGTGTTCAATGCTGTTGATGTGTTTTTGGGTTCTCCAGAATTACTACCACTAATTGGACAAACTTAGTCTTGATTTACGTACTGCATAAGGCATGGAGTTTGAGGAAACCCAGTATAATAATTAAATCAATTATTGACAAAGTACTTAATTGTAACCGTTTTTCTCACTCGTGTTTTGAAATTGAATTTTTGGAAGATATATTTCAGCTTCCTTCTTTAAACTTTTGAGCCGCTGCGTCAAACCTGTGAATTCGAATTGAAACAGCTGATTATCCGTTCAAACCAATCTAAACAATCGAAATTGTTATCAATTCTTTACTAATGAGATTCTGTCATTAAACCTAGGTTTAAATGCTGCACCCCTTAGAAGAAGCTTTGAACAATTTTGATGTATTCCACAAGAATTTTATTTACTTGTTGTGCAACACTCCAACATTTGATGAATTATGGTAAACTCTATTTTTGAGCTTAGGTTTTTCTGGTAAACATCGATAATTCGCGCTGGTCATAATGTGCCCTTTAGGACCCATTTGCTTATTTTGGACCCGGGTCCATAATACGCATTTCAACTAATTTGATTAAAATGATTGATCGGACGCTGCTATGGCCACCTTCCTATCGAAATCATTATAAACGCATCCGATGTGTAACAACATCTGGGAAGATATATAGCTAGGTTAAATCTAGGTAAAGAATAAAACTAGTACAATCATGATTTCATATACAGGGTGTTCGGTTCCTTATATTTTCAGGGGTGATAGGAGATGATATTTTAGGAAAAATATTGTTCTACGCATATGGTCAAATCTCAAACTTTACGGAGTGTTTGAACCTTTATATTTTGGTACACTGAAAAATTATTTTCGTAAAGTAGCTTATACGCGTTTCGTAAACATGGATTATTTACATAGAACAAATGTCTCGTATATTGTATGGAACATTCATAATACTTTTTATCTGGTGAAATGCTATCATTACACCTTTTTGTAAAATGAACGAAATGAATTTCGTGAAGACCAACCAATCGCTGTTTCTCTTTTATACCGTACTCATGTATGATGGTGTTTCTGCTGGTAAGGGCGGGAATAATTTATCTAACATAAAATAAAAATTAAAGCGCTGTCGAGAGGTATAACTTCATGCTCATTAATCAAACCTGTTCTCACGAATCAGCGTGGCCTAATGAGGTCAACCACATATTCAAAATAAGCACTTTCCAAATATTCAGGTTTGAACCCCAGGTTAGAAACATTTAAAAAACGCCGGACAACTCCACGTGGTAGCGTTTTTTTGTCAATTAAATTTTGAGTCGATAAAGTAGATCTGTCAGTCCTTCATGCAACCACCGGAGAGACGTTTCTTTTTAATTTGTGTCCAAATATTCGTAGCTGCGGAATATTGTTTTCGTAGAATGTGCGAATGTTCTTTCTGTGTCAACAAAAGCTTCGTGCTCTGTCAGTTACGCGCGTGCCATAAATTACGAATGTATCTTCATAAACAGAAAAAATCAGTTTTAATGCAGAAATCAACGATTGGGTTTGTGAGTATTACCTTAGATTTTGTAATATAAACTAATATTAACTTTCAGTGTACATGTTAGTCTTAAATTGACTGTAACTAAATATTATGTTATTTAACAAGATTATATATGGTCTGCCGACGCAAAACAATTGGCGTAACCGTTGCAGAGATGACTATCTGCTAACTCTTCTGGAAAAACTAGCTGTTTTCTGGAAGCCGTGTGGTACTGTTTCAAAACCATTTGAGTTATGACATTCTTCTCCTTGACGCCCCATCAAGCAGCGCGGTAATCCAGCGTGCTGTGCGTTCTGCGCTCAGACATTACCACGGTGGGGTTGAATTCATGATTTTATTATCTCGTTAAATGAAGGCACAACATGTCACCTTCAAAAACAAACATTAAAAAAGAAACTAAGCAAGATAGAAAGTTTTTGCCGAAAAGAGCCTTGTAGAATACTTTTAAAGCCTTATTTGTGTTCTATCAAACACTGCTGTTTATTACGTGTTTTATGCAAGAAACATGAAAAAACCCTAAAAAAAGAGAAGTTTAAAATACCCCTAAAAGACACTAAATAATAACATCTCAACATTTAAATTATTTTGTTTTGAAGAAAAGTTTCTACGCTTTTGAATGAAGGAAATAGATTCTTGCTAAATAACATTATTGAATCACAGCTATTTTAAGACTAACATGTGCCAAAAAATTAAAAAGTTCAATAACTCCCCAAACCTTGAGATTTCCATATGCGTGGAACAATTTTTTTCCTCATATATCATCCTCTATCGCCTTTGAATATATTTGCACAGAGGAACCGAACACCCTGTTTAATTTATTCTACAGCAAAGTGAACAAAATACATACATGTCCAAAATATATTTGTTATATTATTCGTTATTTTGATAGAAAAGTAATGATAATGTCTTTGTGTTTGACACATAACATTTTGCAATTTGATCAAAAACGATAGCTATTTGTAACCACTCATATTTCCTTTTAGTATACAACACCACAATGTAGGGCTGCAAATACTTTTCATTTGTCAAATATGGTTTCTCAGTGGGTTCTGTTTATGCGTGAACAAATCAGTCTTATGCGAAGTTTAACACTCAAATATGAACAAAGTTGGTTAAACTCGGTACTTTTACCATAGCTGAATAAGTTGCAACATGCGTACGTATACAAAAAAATTTTAAGCGGAATACAAAACAGACATATAACGGGTGTCCACTAAAAAATGAGAATGATTTCAATACTTTTCCATCAGAACAAAAACGGCCGCATAGAAATGTCACTTTAGATGAATGAATCGTTGCACTCTCCAGAAAATTTTCATACACTCTTATTTCACTCTAACATGTTCAGTCGTGTTCAGCATGCCGTCGAAACAGGAAGAACTGCGCGCGCGCGTTGTACAATTCTTTCAAGCGAACGAAGATCGTGGAAAAAATACACGGTGGACCATTTTTGTCGTGAAAAGTTCCGGTATCCACCGTATACCGTATCCTGGCATGCATGAGAGTAACCCGGAAGAAAGGTTGCGGCCGTCCAGCGAAAATAATGAATGAGAAAACGCTCCGCCGCTGCGCAGCATGTTCAACAACAAGGATTCGGTAAGTCAACGGGAAGCAGCCCGAAAGTTCCATTGTTCGAAGTCACTCATCTGCAAGACGCTAAAGAAAGAAGGAATAGTGTGTAGAAAGAAAACCAGATCCCCAGAGTACACAGATGAGCAGATTCAAACCGTGAAATCCCAATGCCGCTGGATGACTCGGAATTACGGCGGAAAATCTTTCGTTCTGGACGACGAAAGCTACTTTCCTCTTCGAAGTCTCAGATACCGGGAAACGACCGATTCTACACTAAGGACAAATCTACTACTCCTCCAAAAGTAATGTATAAGTTCAAGCACAAATTTGAATCGAAGGTTATGTTATACATCGTAATATCCGATAAGGGTATTTCGAAGCCGTGGTTCAAACCAAGCGGTTTGGCCATCAACCAGGAGGTGTACCAAAGAGAGTGTTTGCAGAAAATACTCATCCCATTTCTTAAACAACATCACTCGGATGGCAAATACGTGTTTTGGCCGGACAAGGCATCATCGCACTACGCAAAAACGCTAACGTTTTTGGAGAGCCAAAATATACCATATGTCCCAAAAGACCGGAATCCGACAAATTTGCCACAGTGCCGTCCTATCGAGGATTTCTTCGGTCTTTGAGCTCCATGGTATACAAGGATAATTGGAAGGCCAAGAACACCAAGCAACTTACCAACAGGATCAAAAGCTGCATCCGAAAAATCGATGTGGCTGCCGTCCAACGGTCATGTTCCAGCATAACGACTAAGCTAGCCGCACGGCGGACCACGGACCATATGACAATATTCACTAAACTTAGTTTGAAGATTTAAGTTGACCCTTTTAATAAAATAAATCAGTTTGAACAAAACTTCACTGGTATTTTTTCCTGACCCATTCTTTTCGTTCTCATTATTTAGTGGACACCCGTTA
>JASCZW010020764.1:0-11722 GCA_034211315.2 Aedes japonicus
CTCTCGATTTCAACTTATCTTGAAAAATTCTTAAAAATTGGAAATCGAACCCAATGAATGAATGTTTTGAGGTCTTGTTTAGGGCAGTACTCTTCTATAAGTCGTAAAATGTTGTTTTGGATAGAAAACGAAGATAAAGTTTATTTAGATTGAACAATTCCAAGAGGAAGGGCAAGCAACTTGAACTTTTGACACGACCTTCCGCGGTTCGCATCATGCGTGGCATACTTGTGTGTCATGGACGATCATTTGCATACTATGAATACCTTGGTTCCCATCATTTTTATTGCGTTTTCAGCATCTTTCATATATAAAAAATGACACATCTCATCGACTTCAAGTTTTACCGTACCAAGGATAAAACGGATGACCATTTAGATCTGAAGGGGTCTGTTTAAATATTTATACATTCAGTTGGTTTAGGCTCAACAGTCGTAAAGACGTATCTACGGAAACAGTTACATTCAATATAATAAACAATGCAATGTACAAATCTCGAGTACTTTTTCAAACAGACGTATCTGATTTTTTAAACAAAGAGGGGAAGTAAGATCAAGAATGTTAGGGAAATATTATTTCTTGTGTTGGTGGCCCTAGTCTGCATGAAAGTTCTTAAGGTACCAAGAAATTAACGTTTGAATCTTGCTTCCTTTTCTTTGTTTACAAAATCAGATACGTCTGTTTGAAAAAGTACTCGAGAAATATTCAAATACTGTGAAAAGATTGAATTTACATCCATACTAACAACGGTTTTCTAGAACTACAAAATTCTATCGCCTCTCTATGTTGATGCAGCTGCCATGAACCATTTACCTTTAGTAATAAAGTTCATGAATACGAAGCTGTATTTCATAACAGCCACTTATAACAAAAAAAAATTTCTGAAAAACAGTTGCTTAATATTTGAATTAATATTCTTATTAATTTTGTTGATTCTGGTCCTGTTATGAGGTAATGAACGAATGTATTGCACATTGACAGGAGTGCAGATAGAAAATCGCCGTTTTCCAATAGATAGCACCACAAGCAGTGCACTATGGTCCCGATCACGAATTTACGAGGAAACATGCTCCCAGCGCCTAAACTTGAAACTTTACAGCAAAGTGATGTTCTACAACATGGTTTGTATCACTAAGGCCCATTTTTTTATGTTGGTTAAAGTTAGAGTGGTCTCCATTTTCACGGATATACAAAAACTGACTTTTTTATTTGCAGAAATAGATGTTTACATTCTTGGGCAAAATTGTAGCGCAAAAAATTTCATGGAAATTTCATATATAAATTTTTTGTAGCTTGAAAATTGATCGATTTAGAGCAATTTTCCCTCATCAACTTAGGGTGTACCATAAAAAAATGTTTTTTTTTTTGTTTAACTTTTTTATTTCAATTCCCAACGATGACTTCCCAGCGAGTTTTAGAACTTTTAAAGACGCGTACTACGCGTATACAAACTTTGCCGCTAGCTTTAACCAATCAATAGTTATTGAAGTTTTTCTAAAAAAATACGCCCTTTTCAAATGTTGATTTCGATGCTTGGGGCAAAAAAAAGAGTTAAAGACGTCATTTGAAAGGGCAATTTATATTGTTTAGCATATGTGAAAATTAAAGATATGTTATTTCTGTATCTTAAGAAATGTACATTTGAATCTGGGATGGTTTAAGAAGAAAAACTTCAATAACTATTGATTACTATTGACTATATTGATATATCAAAATACGCGCCTTTAAAAGCTCTACAACTCGTTTGAACACAATTTTACGATGAAAATTGAAATAAAAAAGTGAGAATTTTTTTATGGTACACCCTAAGTTGATGAGGGAAAAGTTGCTCTAAATCGGTCAATTTTCAAGCTACAAAAAATGTATATATATAAAAATTCCATGAAATTTATTGTGCTACAACTTTGCCGAAAAATGTAAACGTCTATTTCTGCAAATGAGTTAGTTTTTGTATTTCCGTGAAAATGGGGACCACCCTAATTTAAACCAACATCAAAAAATGGGCCTTAGTGGTACAAACCATGGTGTAGAAGTTTACTTTGCTGTAAAGTTTCAAGTTTAGGCGCTGGGAGCATGTTTCCTCGTAAATTCGTGATCTGGACCATAATATAGGGTATGTGTCCCTTGACTCAGCCTAATATGCAACAATCGATTACATTTTTCATTGTAACTCATAAAGTATTTGAGCTAGAAACAAAATTGAACTAGCTATACACTTCCTAAGATATGTTTAATAAGCAATCTGGTAAAATGTATCACGAAAAGCTACACAACTTGTTTTATAAAGTCAGAAACTTACGAGGGATATGGATGTAATGTCGGTTTATGGGTACCAAATTGAGTCTAATCATGGATGCAAGTTCGTCCCATTCGATTGATTTTCTATAAAATGCAATCTTCGTACGGGTTTTTTCCTGATTTTCTGATTTAAGGCTTTCCCAGCTGTATTCGCTCTACCCAACAAACAATTTCACAAACCAACTGTACTTAATCTGCTAAAAAATACTTAAGTGAGTTTTAAACATGATTTAGCGGTCATTCGACAATCAAAACATTATAATTCGCTCTACACAGATTTTGTTACTTTAATTTGTGTTAAGATGAGCCATATGAACAACATTTAACCGGAACTCAGACATTTGTATTGTAAATGTTACCAATAACAACATTTTTACTACGCTTTTCATTCAACAGGCCATATTTGGGAACATAGAAAAAAATATGTCCCTTACATTGGGTCCACCGTTTGCTTGTTAAGTCATTGTTATTTTAATTATTTGAACTGTAAGTTTATAACATGTGACTATATTCTGTACATCTTGGCTGCACTATTCGGTTTATAGGTTCAATTTCGGCAAATTTAGATCATTGGAAGATCGTAGAGATAATCTGTTCAGCTTAACCAGTGAAATCATGATGCCCCAAAAGTTCAAGAAATCGAAAATTACGTGGAAGTGAACTACTATAAATTGATTGATTATGTCTCAATTGCTTTGAAATCAACCGGTCATCCTTATAGCAACATAATTTTGTTGATTATCGAAGAAATAATGACATATTTGGTACATAGGCCGAATCAAGGAGCTAGGCTAACATTACATCCCGTTACCCTATTGCCGAGGAACTTCGCACTCAAAGTTCGCGAACGAACTGCAATCCAAAGTTCATGAAAGCGCAGAGTGAGAAAACGTTTCATTTCTCATCGCGAAAGATCTTTTGTTTCTCCATCTCACAACGTTTCACTCGTATTGGAGATCTGATCCAACCAAATATATCCTCGACTAAAAATGACTTTTTATAGAACCCCTTCCCCCCCCCCTCCGCCTTGTCACGTTTTTTGTATGGACTTTCAATTTTTTTTTGTATGGATCTGCGTGACATAATTAATGAACCTTCCCTAAGCGATGTTCACGCGAGTTTTGATGTTTGTTTTTAGATATTAAGCCGCCGCAAAATTCGAGTGATAGGAGACTTCTGCTGGAATGGTGTGACGCATTGAGGACAAATTCAATCCAACCTCCCCGGTCACACAGTTATCAGACGAGATGTCATTTATGCGAGATATCTTTCTGCCTACATTTCCTATTTAAGAAATGCGCAGTGTACTTTTCAAGAACGAATGTGGTGTAAAGATATAGAGTGAAAAAAATGATCTGATTTTATTCGTATCCTCGCGTCGTTGACTTGAATACAAAATGTTCGCGATGTTTCATTCTCTCAAGCATCTCTCACCAGTCACTATGGCCTACTGAGATCAACCATTCAATAACAGCTCTTTCTAAAAATACAGGATCGAATCCCAAGTCAGAAACATTATACAGTGTGTCTCACAATAGGTGTCACCTTTTTTCAGTCTTGGTTTATTTCAGCTGGGTAATTTTAACAGCGGAATTGATTATACCCATTTTGAATGTATTCTTATGACACCTTATCGCTGAAGACAAATAAGCGATTCCGTTTGTTTATATTTATCAGCTACCATGGAAGCCATGCGGGAGCAAGTTTTAAAATTACAACAGCCTTAAGCAGTTCGGAATGAGTAAGCGTTTTGTTTTTGTACCTTCGAACGGTTCAAGGAAACTGGAAATGTCTTTATTCAACACAAACGAAGGTGCCAGAAGAACTGCCAGAACGAAGAAATAGATCAAATGTTTGAGGGAGCGAATAAGACGTAACCCGGCCGTATCTGTCCGTAAATAGAGCAAACAATTTCAAATTACCCCAACATCAATGAACAGGCTCCTCAGACATGATCTGGAATGCAAGCCGTACAAGGAACAACGGGTTCACGGGTTGCCGGGCCGTCAAAAGCAAGCCAGGGTCCAAAGAAGCAGAAATCTTTTGGTTCGGAACGGTGACTGCGAGATTCTATTTGCGGATGAAAAGCTCTTCCTCCTTCAGGACAGTCATAATCAACAAAATGATCGTGTGTATGGCAAAAGTCTTGCCAATATTCCAAGAGATAAACTAGCTGTAGAACGCTATCAGAATGTATCAAAAATCATTCATTCGAAAAGGAAAACTTCCTCTTCTTTCCACAGAAACTAACGAAAAATCAACACTGAATATTACATCGAGCAGGATTTGAAGAACCACCCGCTTCCTCATGCTTCAACGTTGTTTGGGAATACACCATACTGCTTTCAACAGGACGCCCCTCCAGCTCACAAGGCAAAGAAGATACAAGCGTGGGGCGCGGACAATTTGCCCGCTTTCATCACAAGCGAAGAATGGCCTGCATTTTCACCGGATCTCAACCCACTTGACTGCTTTGTTTGGGGTTATATGCTTCAACATATAGGCCCTACAAGAGGGCTTACTTAAAATTGATTCAAGAAACATTTGGTTGATATTTGAGACCAAATTCCTCAGGAAATCGTGCGTGCCAGCTGCGATGGGTCTACAATGCGTTTGCGCAAAGTTATCAAGGAAAAGGGCGAGGGATTCAAATTGAATTAATATGGTGTATTTCTATAACATGTATCTTTCAAATGAAAAATAAATGCTATGATTTGGTTAGTTTTTTTTTACCGTAATCACATTTTGTTTAAGTGACACCTATTGTGAGACACCCTGTAAAAGCGATGGACAACTCCAAGTGGTTGCGCATATTTTTCAATTACATTTCGAGTCGATATAGTAGATTTGTCAGTCCTTCATGCAACCACCAGAGAGACGTTTCTTTTTCATTTGTGACAAAACATTAGTAGCGCTTTGTATTGTTTTCATACAAAGCACGAATGTTCTTTTTGTGTCAACAAATGCTTTGTGCTTTTGGCAGTTGCGCGTGAATTGCGAAGGAATCTTCATAAAATCAACAAATCAGTTTTGTTTAAGAAAACAACGAATAGATTTGTTAGTTCTACTTTCGAATTTGTAATATAAATTTTCAGTGTAGGCATCTGTCAACAAATCATTTGCGGGAAGTTTTGCTTTTTGCTTTCCATTTGAAAAATTGCCGAAACTTATAGTGAGGTTGCAATCAGCGAAAGAACGTGTCATGAATGGTTTCAACGCTTCAAAAGTGGTAATTTCTGCGTAGAAGACAAGTAACATCCCGGACCGATGAGAAAGTTTGAAGATGAAGAATTGGAGGCATCACTGCAAGAAGCTTCATGTCAAACGCAACTCGAACTTGCATATTCAGTGGGTTTGACTCGACAAATAATTTCACATCGTTTGGAAGCCTTGGGAATGATCCAAAAGCAATAAAACGAGTGAACTGCTGCTTCAACGACAAAAACGGAAGGGTTTTCTGCATTATATTGTTACTGGAGCGATAAAAATCATGGGGTCACCCCGTTCATGCATCAACAGCCACAGCCAAGCCAAACATTAATGGTTCGCAGCTTATGCTGCACACTTAGAAAAAATCGTGTAAATTTATGACTAAAAGAATACACATAAATGGAGCGGCCTTTATGATTTAATAATCTGTTGCATGAAAAATTACATCAATCAAATTAAATTTTGCTTGTAACCCTATTTAGACACATATCAAGTTGATGTAATATTTAAAGTCGATGCAAACGTTCGTTAGTTAAAAATTATACTTGAAACGAAATTGAATTTCCAACGAAAAGAAATCATAGAGAAATGAATTTCCAGGATTGTTAATTTTGACCGCAGGGTTATAATCAGGGAGTACTATTACATGTATTTGATATGCGCTACAGTAATAAAGATTAATTTTCCTTTTTTGCTCTGCGGAAACTATATTAAAGAAAATAGATCATAGTTTTGGCCTCGATGCGTGACAACAATATCACATCTGATGATTGATCTGGATTTGGCAACCAGCAGCGGCTTAGTGTGCAACTAATAACCGATTTAAACATGTATGATTTACTGCCGCAGGAAGCATAAGAAATTTCACACATCGATGATTGCCTAGAATCGAAATACAACTGAAGCGCAGATGATGCGTAAAAGGGAGGAGTGGCTCTTTCAGTTTACATGGATGCTCTTGTAATAATTAAAGGACAATGGTGAGCAACCAATATAATTTCTGAAGGTCGTGTAATATTATGTTATTATGATGGATTTGTATTATTTTTCATACCGGAATTTGAAATACCCTTCATTGAACATAAAGATGCAGCAGCAAACCATTACGTCGACTTAAATTGTGTGCAATTTTCAAAATGCGTGTCATGTAGTTTCCATAATTTTTTAGTGTGTGTGAATTTGGTGAGACCAACTTGACGAGATATATTATGAGCTGTCGCAACCGGATGGGACAATCACAGGCAGGGTTGCCACATGCACAGATTTGTCTTGATTGACAGAGATATTTTTCATTTTTTCCCTACAAATCATTTAGATAAACCAAGATTGTTAAGATTTTTGGCATTTGCTTGTCCACTCAAAAGTCAGTTTGTGTTTGACATCATTTGCGAGGATTTCTCCATAAATTTTTTAGAAAATTTTACTGAATTTCCCAAATATCTATGAAAAGACATTACTTGAGATATTCCATTGGTGTTTTTATTGGTATACTTAAGAATTTGTATACTTTCAAGAGTTTCTACTGGAATTTCATCGACAGTCAAACTTTCTTGTGATAAAATTTTTGGAGGGTTCCCTGAACTTGTGAAGTTTTGTCATTCCAAAGGAATCCTCGAAGAACACCTCAAAAAACTACACAAATACTATAGAAAATTCCTGAAGTAATTTTTGGAGAAATATAAGAACGACTTCCATAAACTCATATATTTGGGTTTTTGAAAAAAAATTTGTAATTTGTCTAGGAAGTCTGCAGGGATTCATAAATTTAGTTCTTCAGAAGTTCTTTCAATATTTTCCTCAAGTAATCCACTGGAGAAGTGTTTGTTTCAAAGTTTCTCAAGGGATTGCTCCACAAATTTCGGCAGAATTTCCTGCAGGGGTGGCTACAAAAAATCTGTTCGTCCAATTTAGAAGTATTTTCATGCATTCACACAGAGGAATTTTGCAAAGTTAGAATTATGTTATCGATAGTTGCGTTTGCTATTCGAAGGATAGTTAGGGAACGTCCATTAATTATGTCACGCAAAACGTGTCTTTTCATAACACCCCCCCCCCCCCCCTTTGTCACGTTTTTTGTACAGACCTTCGAATTTTTTGTATGGATTGTCACGTTTTCCCACCTTACTGCGTGACAAAATTAATGGACCTTCTCTTATTTCGAATGTGATTTCTTGTTATACTCCATATAAATCTGCAGAGCGAAAACCTTTACATATTTTGCGCAATTGTTAAAAAGTTCCTTATAGATGGTACCGATTACAAAAAAAAAGGCTTGTGGTCTTTGGATCAGATGGAGCGTCGCTAATGATGGGTTCTAACCGATCTGTCAAGAAGCTGCTGAAACGGAACTGTCCTCATTTGATAATTATCAAATGTAATTGCCCCTCTTTGACTCTATGTGCAAGCTACGCATGAGATAAGCTGCCTGTGTACCTGTAAGAGTTTATGCGAAATATCTACAGTTAAGGAGTGTATCGAAAAGTAGTTATAAACATTCGATGCGTTATTACGCATAAACTACTGTATATATTTTTAGCGTGTAAGCGCCATTTGCTTTGTTTACATGTCAAAAATGATTATTCGGTTCATTCGTTTCCGTTGATAAAGTTGTATTCAAAATGTCGCGAATTGAATTTGAGACTAAAAAGAAAATTCTGCACACTTGGTGCACCGAAAAGAGTGTTACTTACAACCAGATTGCGAAAAGAGTAAATGTTCACCCGGCAAGTGTAAAACGCATCATCGAAAAGTTTGGTAAGGAGTGCTCCTCAAGGATTTACCAAGAAGTGGCCGGAAATCCGGCTCCAGCAACCCCGATTTGGACCAAAAAGTTGTGGATTATATTCAACGGAACAAATCTGCCTCTACTCGCGATCTAGCCAAGAAGTTCAGGACCAGCATCGGAATGATTCAACGAATCAAGCGCAGGAATGACTTGAAGACGTACAAAAAGCAGAAAGTGCCCAAACAAACTCCGGAACAAAAGTCTCGTGCCAAAACCAGGGCTCGAAAGCTGTACAGCTTCATTTTGGACAATGTCGACCAGTGCATTTTGATGGATGACGAAACATACGTTAAAGAAGATTCAAGAACGCTACCGGGGCCGCAGTTTTATACTAAATCTGTTGAGGAACGTGTGCCAACCGCAGATACGACTGTTGCGATGGAGAAATTCGGTCAGAAGGTGCTCATTTGGCAAGCTATTTGCACATGTGGCTTGCGTTCTTCAATTTTCTATACAAAAGGAACTATAAATGCTGAGATTTATCAAAGGAATGTTTGAAGAACAGGTTGCTACCATTGTATAGAAAGCACCAGTCCCCTCCTCTCTTCTGGCCAGATTTGGCATCGGCACATTACGCCAAATCCACTCTACAGTGGCTGACGGAGAATAACATCAAGTTCGTAGAAAAAGACATCAACCCACCAAACTGTCCCCAGTTGCGACCGATCGATCGCTATTGGGCAATAGTCAAGCGTATATTTAAGAAGGATGGTACAGTGTCCCAAAACATGACCGATTTTAAGAAAAATTGGGCAGCGGCATCCAGGAAGTGCACAAAGGTCACTGTGCAGAATTTGATGGCAGGTGTCAAATCAATGGTACGGGCATTCTACAGAAATGAACATGATGACTAGTTTTTCCGTTTGGATCTTTTGTAAACATGTTAAGCTATTATAAACTGAAATAGTATGTTAATTTTAACCATGTTTTCATGCCTATTTTATTATTTGGAAGTTTATAACTACTTTTCGATACACTCCTTACTACCTGCTGCCTTACAAAGATCCAAAGAATTCCAGATGATACAAAGTATCATGGAATTGAGACCTTTGAAAGTTCTGCAGCAATCTGCCATCAGATGGCTATCATTGGTTATCAAAAGCAATTTCGAACGGTTTTCGGAGCTCGTGTGGTCAAGCAAAAGAAACCAAATTCAGCACGTGAGAGTTATACATAGAAGGCAGGAGGCAATGTACACTCAGTAGCAAAAAAAAAGCCGAGCAAAATTTTGCTTCCAAAAACCGCGTTGTTCAACTTTCTGTTACTTTGTCAATTATCAATAGTTTTGGCTGAAAATTTTACAATTCAATAATCAATGTATAGACCTTATGTGATCAAAATTTCATGTTTATAAAATTTATGAATTTGGAGTTATCATAAAGTATGTGAAAAAAGTCATTTTTGGACATAGAAAATTTCAAAAATCCGTATTTCTGTGAAAAATTTAGGTAGCATATTAAAAATTTCTCCATAGCTTAAAAAAACACAGAATATTATGTGGACAAAATTTAAACTGTTTCCATAAAGTGGTTCGGACTACAGCTGGCGTCAAAGTTGACGTACCAACATGAGCATTTCCCTTTTTCACCCGCTACTGACCTTGCTGAAATATCGGTGCAAAAAAAAAGCCGAGGTGAATTCATCTTATTAATACACATGATGTGTTACGCGTGAAATATCCCAAATAACTAGTGTAACCCACGAAAAACTTTGAAAATATGGCATTTAGTATGAAATGGTTTGTAAAAACTACGTTTATAGTGTTATACAGTAGTATTAATAAAATTCACCTCGGCTTTTTTTGCACCGATACTTCAGCAAGGTACATCGGGTGAGAAAGGAAATGCTCATGTTGGTACGTGAACTCCTGACGCCAGCTGTAGTCCAAACCACTTTATGGAAACAGGTTCAAATTTTGTCACATTATATTTTGTGTTTTTTAAGCTATGGAGAAATTTTGAATATGCTACCTAAATTTTTCACCAAGCTACGATTTTTGTATTGCTATGTCCAAAAATGACTTTTTTCACATTTTTTTATGATAACTCCAAAATTCATAGATTTTATGAAGCATGAAATTTTGGTCACGCAAGGTTCATACATTTTTTACAATGTTATTAAATTTTCAGCCAAAAATATTGATAATTGGCAAAGTTACAGGAGGTTGAACATGGAGTTCTTTGCTAAAAAAATTTGGCTTTTTTTTGCTACTGAGTGTATCTATGGTCGTTTGAGACCCGTTTCTGTAGAAGCGATGGCTCTCATACAAATGATGCAGAAGTTTCTTTGGCATGTGGGGTTTCCTGGAAGTAAAAAATGTGTCTATGGTAATTCTAGACCCATCCTTCTCTCTGGAAGGAGGAGGCTCTCATACAAATGGAACATAAATTTCAACCTGACATGAGGGATTATTCCTACTGTTATGAAAAATTTGTATGCAGGGTTTTTGGGGCCGGAAGAAAGCTGCTTATAATGGTTCGAGACTTCTCCCTTATCTGGAAGGGAGAGCTCCGGCATGCCAAATGAAACACAAAAGGTGGTTTAAGACGCCTCCATATATCAGGAAGGGATGACTTTCATACAAATGGAAACAGAAACTTCTGCATAACTCAAGAACTTAATCAAGCAAATGGAACCAAAATTTGGCAATTTGGGATGGTTTGAAGGCAAAACATTTTTCTACGATGGTTCTAGACTCATCTCCTCTTTGAAAAGGGGGGGGGGCAAGTGTTTTTTTTTTTTCTATTTCAATATGTTTCATTTGCAAGAGATCTCATGCAAATGAAACAAACATTTCAACCAAGCAAGAGAATGATTCCTGCTGTTATGAAAATTGGTTTGCAGGGGCTTTTTGGCATTGGCGTAACTACTGGGGGTGCCTAGGGGGCCAGGCCCCCTCCAGAATTCTGTAGGTCCCCCCCCCCAGGGATTTTTCCTTAATATATTTCTAATTTGAAATGAAGCATTCATAATCTCTACGGAATTGTACAGGATTTCAATTGAAATTGTGTTAGTCATTGATTCCCGGACATTATCCAATTATGACTCTACAGACATTATCCAAACTCCGAACTATTGCATATTGGTATTTTATTTTACACTATTTCGCGAAAAAGCATTTCCCAGGGACCTTTATCTAGAGGCCATGTTTCAAGGTTATTTCCCAGGGAGCCACTTTTCGGAATGACAAATTTTACAAAACGGATCTCTGTCCTCGATTTTTCGAAAAAAATATGCTCTCCTGAAATCATTTTCCAGGGCCTTTTCCCAGAGGTCATTTCCCAGACGCCATTTTCTGGAATGACTAATTTTCAAACGGATATCTGTCCTTCTTTTTTCAGGAAATTTATTGTTTTCCGAGAACTGATGCTATTTTCCAGACGCCATTTCCAGGAATCCTTTCCCCAGAGGTAATTTCCCAGATGGACC
>JASCZW010020765.1:0-11705 GCA_034211315.2 Aedes japonicus
CTCTGCAAAGTTTTCAAATTCAAATTGAAATAAAAAAAGTTACAGCAAAAAAAGCTTTTTTTTAGTCCCTCACTAAGAAAAGCCAGACAAACTGTTATAAAACGATACGTTGATGAGATAGAAGTTAAATCATTTCAGCAAAGTTCATTTAATTAAAATATCTACAATTCTATAGAAGCAACAAATCCTCTATATCATAAGAATAAAAAGTTGAAATTTAAAGAGAAAAGAAAAAGTTGAAATTTTTATTATGAACAGAAAAGAACCACCCTAGTCACCACTGAAACGAAAAGATAGATCTAATTTTTTAAATTAAATCTTCCAAAAGCATCATCTGTCTAAAGCATATGGTTTTCGAGTTATCGATTTTTGTCGCGAAATTTTTCCATTCCTACCACAGTGCAACGATGAAGCTTCCATCTTAATCGTTACGATTATTTCTAATTATAAAACTATTTATACCCACTTTACCAAACCGGGTAACTAGCTTTCGAATGGCTTATCGACAGGTTCGAAGCGGGCCATGTCCACAGCTGCACGTACCACGGAATAAATGAGCTCAATTATGATTCTTTCACTCGGCAGCAGCGGCGGCCAGACTTACCTGCTCTACCAAGGGCCACTTGCCAATATGGTCCTCCTCTATTAGCGTGTGAGAGACGAAAACAATAATTATCGGCTCAGTTCGGACGAGATCATTAAAAAATAAAACCAAATAATAACACCTCCACGGGCAGGACGTGGCGGAATTGAAAACCGATATCAAGTTTACTTTTTTTTCCTTTTGACGATTCTCAACTCCGAGAGAGTTGTTTTTATTTTCAGGACCGTAAATTTTACACATTTTTTTTAAATTTATGCACCTTTTATTAATGCTACTGTTTTTTTTCTCATTTTTTTTATTCGAGATTACTATTTACATCAGATGTTATTCCATTTACCTTCATTATGTTTGCACTTCGCTTGCCTACAATAGAATCGTGCTTAATGTTCCGACGCTGCTGGCTGGAATGTTTAATTTTATCTTTTTGAGTGTGTGTATGTGTTTTTTTTTAAATTCAGTTATTTCTGTGTTTTTTTTTTATTTTTCCTGTACAGAGATACACACTCACATGCACACGCACAGCTCATTTACTGAGAGTGATAATTTTAAAAATTAATTACGTTCGGTTTTTCTTCTCGCGTTTCAGTTTAATTGTTTTATCTGGTTGCACCCTGCTGTGTCAAATTGGGCTCTCCGTCACCCCGGGCAAATTTACGTCCAGATTCTCTTTTATGGTGCCTATTACTTGTTCGGCCTATTTGTTCACTACATTTTGTTTTTCTTCGGGTATTATTATTCATTTTTTTTTGTTCTGGGTGGATACAGAAGTGGCATATAATTGGTAGTATGTACAGAGCGTGAATTGCGTCCGTTGGTTGAAGATCAGGTCGTTTGTTTTCATTCTTCTGCTGTCCTTTTCAGTCCGGGACGGTGGTATTTTTATAACTCGAACGAAGTAATAATTATGTTTTTCAATTCTATGGGAGCTTTTTTTTTTTGTTGTTGTGGCAAACATTAACAAAGGAAAAGATTTACGGCGTGGTGAAAATTACAAGCATATTATTGCTTTCAAGAGCACAAGGTAAAATAAAACAAATATGCTGCACTCTAAGCCTCCATGACTCCATTTTGTTAAACGGGGAATTACTCAGAGCTCGTAGAGAATGCTTGCATTCAATTTTTAAAGAAATTGATTGTTTGTTGTTTTTTGTTTCGTTTCTTAGTCGCATAGTAACATAGTCTTGTCTCGTTGTCTTCACTAGTATGCCACTCTACTTATTGTAAACATTCAAGTTTTCCTAATACCGATAACCGTTGTTCAATTAATCCATCCTACAGCTACGATTTTATTTGATATAAAAAAAATCCCTACGGGTGGACACTTCTCATCGACCTTCGTAACACCGCACTGATTCATCCGTTCGACTTCTACCATCCTATCAGGCCCGGGCCAGCTCAACTCCACTCCACTCAACTTCTAAATATGTACACATACACACAAACCACCCGACCGACCGATGGACCGACCGACCGAACTGGATGTGGAAAACCCAAAACGAGGGGGTAAATGATCCATAAGGCACTTTATTTTAATCAAATATTTATCAAATGATCGCTTCACGGATTGTTGTAAAACTACTACTCGGAACGCGCTCTCTACCTGCAATCCGGTTACGGCATAGTGTAGCGACCTTCTCCTACTTCTTCCTACTTCTTCTTCTCGTTGCTACCTGTGAGTTGAGCTTTTTGCTTCGATCCGCAAATACACCACCGTCTATTAGGACCCAAGGCGCTAGTAGAACCTACCTACAACATAATACCAAGTGAAAGTTTTAACCTCTTTGCGTAAAGTATGAGCCCGGAGCAAAGAGGACTGCATGTTTCGGGCTTCCGGTCTGCTTGTTCCTCCCTCTGGGCAATCTAATAGTTTTCTTCGCTGCCCGAAAAGCCGAAAGGGTGAGTTTGGGACGGAGGATAAAGTTTTCATTTCCTTTGCGCTTTAAGAAGGCTTTTCCAAGACTTTGTGGAGGGGGCAATACCCATCTTAGCGGTGAAAGTTGTTTCGATGCAGGGAAGTAGAATTTTTCCGAAAGAGTTTGAGCGCTAATCGGACCCGACGAAGATGTTCTTCGATTTTGGGGGAAGGTTTGCTCCGTTGAGATTGGATTTGGTATGACGCGGGGGGAGTGTATGAGTAGTTTGATTCAAGGTAAATACAGTATTCATGACCGCGTGGGACCCAGAGTGGTTCTAGGCCCGGAACTTCCATTAGCTGTGGTGTTACAGGATTTTAAGTAACAGTAGGAAACTTTGTTCCATCCTAGAAGGGATTGCATTAGAAAATTATGAGCAGATTTTGTTATGCACGATCCGATTTGCAAAATTGATCAGAATGTATGCTGGGATTGCGGCATGGTACTTTTTTGAAGGAGCTTGACTTCTAAAATCAACAGAAACGATCAATCGTAGACGCATGCTTATTAAAAAAGCACAAATGAGCATCCCTTATCATTATTTTGAAATATTCATTGAGTCGAGCAGTTGCATACCTTTACTTCAAGGTAGCGATTAACCTACAAATATTACGAATGGTAAACCACAAACACTTCCAAATATATATGGAATTTATAAGAAAATTTTATGTGTTTTATATAAAAACAACCATACATACACCTGACTTGAGTTCATTTACCCGAGAAAGTGAAAACTTAAATAATTTCAAAATTTTGTGATTTTCCTTTATCAGAAATAAAATATTGCAACACTAAAGACTGTATTCGATGAAATTTGGACACACGCAATTGTTCGAAGCTTTTTAGCGTGTGGGTGAAAATAATTGAAATTTTAACTAAATGTTTTTCATTGTGTTGTGTCAATTGTGTAATGAGTTTCGTGAAAATCAGTCGAGTGATTTCAGTGATGGCTTTGAATGAAGAAATAGTGCGCCAACAACTTTTGGGCACTCACTTCGAAAACCCAAACGCTTCTCATCGATGGATCGGAAAACAGCTCGGAATCGCACATTCAATAGTATCTCCTGTGATCAAAACGTTCAAGGACCGTAAGACAGCCAAGCGGAAAAAATGGTAGTGGCAAAAAACGTGGCACATCAAATCCGGAGAAGGCCAGGATGGTATTGAAGTAATTTAAGCGTTATCCCAACATTTCGATCAGAGATGTTGCGAAAAAGGCGAAAGTTTCAGATTGTTTTGTGCAGAAACAAAGAAACGTTCTGGATTACATCCCTAGTAGCACACATGTTGCCACTAAGTTGAGAAAACATAAATATGCCTTTGTTAGTCATAATCAAGTTGCTGCAACTAATTATGTTCGTAGTGTGCTACTTGGGATGTGTACAAGGTCCAGAAGGCACCGAATCGGAGCGATAAACAGAACTCGGTGGCCAAAACTCGTGCAAGAAAACTGTACAGGCAGTGGCTCACAAAACCGTTCTGCATTGTGATGCACGATGAGACCTACATTAAAGCCGACACCAAACAAATGCCAGGACAGGAACACTACGTCGCCACCTCTAAGTTGGCCGTTCCGGAGAGTGTACGGAAGAAGAAACTGTCGAAATTCGCCAAAAAATTCCTTGTCTGGCAAGCGATCTGCGGATGTGGCAAAATGAGTCAGCCCTTCATCGCCTCTGGGACCGTCAACGGACAAATCTACAAGGACGAATGCCTCCAAAAACGACTTCTGCCCTTCTTGAGATCTCACGAAATTTCTGTAATCAAGGAATACCGGCCCGACACTGTTTTGGCCAGATAGTTTCTTACTATCTTAATAACCTTCCCCGGTCCCAAAAACTCCTCCATACAATTTTTTACGTGGATCGGTTCAGCAGTGTCCGAGTCTATAAAATTCAAACAGACAGACAGACAGATTTTATATGTATAGATTGTAAAACATAGCAAAATGTTATTTTTCTCCAATAAAGTGCTACTCTTCAACCGTTTGTGTGAATGTTTGATTGGAATGCTTCTGAATTTCTGATGAATTAATTTATGATATTTGCACGCAAATCTACACAAAGATAGCTCGAATGAAGAGAAAAGAGTCAAATTGTTGACAATATCTCGCACGGATAAAACGTTGAATCAGCAAATCAGCATCTTGCGCTCTGTTATTTTGGAAGTTTAATTTCAGTTCGGTTTTTCGAAGTTGATTTGTTTTCTCATGAATTGTTGTACTCCGGCTGTGGAGTGAAAGTGAGTTTTTTTTTTATAAAAGAAGGAAGTAAATCTTCCCAGTGGAAAAACAAGCAAATCAACCAGTTATTGTTGGCCAATTAACAAGCCAAATTGCGCTTTATCTCGGCGTGGTCGCGCAAACTAGCAATATTAACCTTTCAGCGCTCGCGCCTACTTTTGTAACACGAGCACTCATGTGTTGTACATTGTACAACACATTACTTCCCGAATTATCTTGTGATATGGATCACATAGAATGTCTCTGTCTTCAGCAAAGTTATTCAGTAGGTCAACCCCTTTTCATTGGGGAACAGTTTGGGATTCTTCCACAACACTTTTTTTTTCGTGTGTATATTCGCAACGATAACAAGGATTATTTTTACTTCGCCGCTAAATCATATTTTTACCCGTGTTAAAAAAGTTTTTCTGTGTCGTATTTAGTGTCATTTAATTTATTATTTTATCGTTCATTACGGAATTAAGTTTTTTTTTCACGTCCAGTGCATAATCGCGTAAAAATTCTATTTTTAATTTATTGTGCTGTGTGATTTACCGCCTAGTCGCATCTCCGTCGCTTCCCAACCCATTATCTGCTGAAGAACAACAAACCCATTGTCCGTCACATCGAGCTAAACCCGTCCCCGTTGTGCTGTTTCTTACGCTATTGCTGGGTTGCATACTCAAAGGCGGTTTCCAGAAACAACGAATATTAATATCATGGCCTGCAAAAAGTGTCTTAAAACTGTTTTGAATTCCGAACGCATCGTTTGTCGTGGATTCTGTGGCGATACATTCCACGTAATTTGCGCAAAAGTTGATGTCGAGCTTCTCGATCAACTTGGTTTGTACGCAAACAATGTTTTCTGGATGTGCGATCAGTGTGTGGTGCTTTTTTTCAAACGGCCACTTTCGAAATATTGTAAGCCGTAACGTCAATGAAACAACTGTGACGACGAATGCAGTAGACTCGATGAAGGAGGATATCGCTAAATTGAATTCAGTTGTTACTGCTCTGGCAGTCAAAGTTGATTCGAAGATTCCAGCCAGCTCAACTCCACGCTGGCCAAGAAATGATCGCATTGATTCTGTTCGTGGCACCCCAAAGCGTCGCCGTACTTCGTCCAGCTCTGAGAATAAACCAATACTTCGCGGAAAAAAAGCTCCTATCGATTCAGTCAAAACCGTTGACCTAAATGACGATCTGCTTTGGGTGTACTTATCAGCATTTCATCCCAGTACTACGAATGACGAAATTTCATCTCTCGTCTCTGAGTGTTTGTGTTTGGAGACACATGAGAAACCACGGGTTATAAAAACTGGTTCCCAAAGGAATAGATCCGTCGACGTTAAACTATGTTTCCTTTAAAGTCGGTGTCAAGCACAATAAAAGGGATGTGGCTCTTTCCTGCGAATCGTGGCCGGAAAGTATTCAATTCCGTGAGTTCGATGATTCTCGGTCGAAGAAAGTTACCAAAATCGCCCGGAATGGATCGGAACAGTGACAAACTCAACCTACAGATGACGAAGGTATAGTACCGAATCTTAACAATAGACCTCGTCGCTGCTTTAGCTGCCTACGAAACGAACCTCCGATGCCCCTCACCGTTGCTGCAATCATCCCAGAACGCACTGCCTGTCGCATTATGGGAGACCCCAAACCACTCGACCCAGTCGCGCCAGCTGTTTCCTGCCACCAAAGCCGTTCCATCTCCTGCCATCAGAGTCGTTCTGGCCCTGTGGTCGAGTTCGGTGGAAGGGTTTCCCAAACTCCTCACTCAGGCAGGTATGCATCGATTTGTAACAATTCTCTGCCTGATGAGTTTTCGTGTTCCAGCGCTTCTTCTATCATGCCTATTTGGGATAGTTTCGGATGCGACCACCAACTGTCATCTTGCTCTACACCGGAACGCACACTTGCCAGAAGTCCAAAGGAAGTCCCTATCCCTCTCATTGCAGTCGAGCCCATCCCGCCAGCGAACAACAGCCGTTCTGGCCCTGTGTTTGAGTTGGGAGACGGGATCTTCCGAACCTCTACCGCAGGCAAGTACGCTGCTTTTCCGAACGATTCGTTTCGTGATGCTTCTTTGGCTTTCAGTGCTTCGAACCAAACGTCATGTTCACGCAATTTCACTTATCAACCGAGCTCACCGTCATTGGACCCGGAACGCCGGACGCCTAGCTCAGTCGAGCCGTCGCAATTCAGACGTTTCTGTGCTAGCGATACGGTCTTTGATGCTGCCAATCATAGCTCGAGTGCACCCCAACTAGATAAACAAATGGACAGTAATGATGTAGTCAATCGCTACGAGACACCCAGATCAGACTGTCAGCCGCTCCGGACACCAGGACGCGCCGTAGGAAGCCCTTTGGAATCCCTTGAGCCCTTTGACCCAGCCCTGCTACACGCTGCCGTCGTTCTACATAGTCGTCCTGGTCCTGTGGTCGAATGTGGTGAAAGGGTCTTCCAGCAACCTCTACCCGGCGAGTATTCCTTTATTTCATCGAATGTCCAGAGTCTGATCGAAACCACTCATTCTAGCAACTACCATCAGCTTCGCTCTGCAGCCGATCAATCAGGCGCTCATCCATCTGAGATAACGAGACAAACCGTTACGCAGGGAGCTGCAGCTCCCATGACTGCCACCCGAGGACCAAGACAAGCTGCTACTTCGAGTGTCCTGGTGTACTACCAAAATGTTGGTGGGATAAATAGTTCTCTAGCCGAGTATCACTTGGCCCTTAGTGATGGTTGCTATGACATTTACGCTCTCACCGAGACCTGGCTTAACGGAAACACTACGACGAATCAACTCTTTGACGATTCCTACACCGTTTATCGACAAGATCGGTCACCTTCTAACAGCAACAAGAGTATCGGTGGCGGTGTTCTGCTAGCTGTTCATTCGAGATTCAAATCCCGTTCGGTCGATCCTCCCAATAGCTCATCGGCAGAGCAAATATGGGCTGCATTGGCTACTGACGATGCATCGCTCTACGTTTGCGTGATTTACTTTCCTCCCGACCGAGTAAATGACGCGGTTCTTATCGAAAAGTATCTTGACTCGCTGAACTGGGTCGTTTCGCAGTTGAATCCAAGGGAAAAAGTGATCATTCTCGGCGATTTCAACCTGGGTACGATTTACTGGCAGCAAAATTCTCTTGGGCACTACTTTCCTATCGTTTCTCGATCTACGATTGGCATGACATCACGAGAACTGCTTGATGCGTATAGTACCGCTCAGCTCAGGCAACTGACTGGCGTTCAAAACGAGAATAATCGCATGCTTGATCTGTGCTTTGTTAGTGACGATCTGTGTGAGGATTGCACAGTTATTGAAGCACCAGCACCGCTAGTTAAAATCTGTCGGCATCATCCACCTTTAGTTATGAAATTTGCAGTAAATCCATTGTGTTGCTTCCGTGATTCCTCTGAAAGTGTTTTTTTACGATTTCAGTAAGGCTGATTTCAGCGGAATGAACGATTTCTTAGGACTTGTTGACTGGGATGAGATCCTCGATGCTTCTGACGTCAACCTCGCTGCATCGACAATGTCTGGTGTACTGCTATATGCCATCGATCAGTTTGTTCCAGTGAGGATGAAACATCAATCACCTAAACCAGCTTGGTCGAATTCCGCTCTCAAGCGCCTAAAAAGAGTGAAGCAGGCAGCTCTTAGACGACACAGCAAATATCGCACCGATTCTACAAAATCGTGTTACGTGAAAGCGAACGCTGAGTACAAGCAATTAAACGATCATCTTTATAACGCTTATCAAGACCGTCTACAAAACAACTTTAAGTCCAACCCGAAAAATTTTTGGCGTCACGTCAATGATCAGCGAAAGGAAGTCGATTTGCCCTCCACGATGACGGATGGTGTGCTTGAAGCTGATTGCGTCGCCGGTATTGCCGATATTTTCAGCAACGTTTTCTCCGACGAGCTGCTCGACCCGCAGGATATCGCGCTCGCCACCAGTAATGTGCCCCGTCTTCCTGCCTCCGGAATGCATTACGCCATCACCAATGACATGGTTATTGCAGCTGGCAAGGAATTGAAGTCCTCAACGGGATGTGGTCCGGACGGTATTCCATCGCTTGTACTGAAACGGTGCGTGGAATTGCTTGCGTCTCCGTTAGCAAAGGTGTTCAATCTTTCTTTGTCCACTGGCATATTTCCGAACTGTTGCAAACAGTCATATGTTTTCCCAGTGTTTAAGAAAGGTTGCAAGAGACTGGTCTCAAATTACCGGGGCATAGCTGCATTAAGTGCAGTATCCAAATTGTTTGAGATAATAATTCTTCGGAAGCTAGTGCAGAGCTACGCGCACTATATTTCACCGGATCAGCATGGATTTATTCCCAAACGTTCGACATCCACTAATTTGACGTGCTTCACCTCTTTTCTTGGTCAAGCAGCTTGAAAACGGTAATCAAGTAGATGCTATTTACACGGATCTTTCCGCTGCGTTCGATAAACTGAACCACCAGATAGCAATAGCCAAGTTTGATAAATTAGGAATGAGCAACAACTTGCTTATCTGGCTGCGATCCTACCTGACCAATCGTAGTATGTCCGTCAGAATCGGTGATCACGTTTCGTCACCATTTCCAGTTTTGTCCGGCGTGCCCCAAGGCAGCCACCTTGGGCCGTTTTTGTTCCTGCTTTACATGAACGATGTCAATCTCATCCTCAAATGCCTAAAACTTTCATACGCTGATGATTTGAAGCTGTTCTACGCGATAAAGCATCCACTAGACGCCGTTTTTCTGCAACAACAGCTGGGTTCGTTCGCTGAATGGTGTCGCATCAACCGGATGACATTGAATGTGTCCAAGTGCTCGGTGATTTCATTTGGCCGTAAACGTGAACTCTACCAATTCAGTTATGCTTTGGCAGGGCTTGAGCTGCAGCGCGAAACGACGGTTAAGGACTTGGGGATTTTCATCGATTCCAAAGTGACTTTCAAAGACCACGTAGCATACGTCGTGTCTAAGGCGTCATCACAGTTAGGGTTCCTGTTCCGTTTTGCCAAAAAATTTAAGGATGTTTACTGCTTGAAATCGCTTTACTGCGCAATCGTCCGCCCTATTCTGGAATATTGTTCTGTTGTCTGGTCTCCCTATTACCAGAATGGAATCCAGCGTATTGAGGCCATCCAGCGGAAATTCATTCGATTTGCCCTACGTAATCTCAGGTGGAGAGACCCGTTCAATCTACCCAGCTATAGCAGTCGGTGCCAGCTCATCAACCTGCATCTACTTGATGGAAGGCGTAACGTGGCAAAAGCCTGTTTTATTGGCGATCTCCTGCAAGGCAACATTGATTGTTCTTCACTGCTCAGCATGTTAGACATCAACATACGCCGCCGTAATCTACGCGCACATTCGTTCCTGAGCCTTCCAGCGGCAAGAACCAACTATGGACTCCATGAGCCAATGCGCAGCATGAGTCGTCTTTTTAATAGTTGTTACCTAGTATTTGATTTTAATGTACGTAGAGAAACAAATAAGTGTAGTTTTAGACGTGTTTTTTGTCAGTTTGTTTAATTTTGTGATTTTAGTTTTAAGATGCCGGTCATTGGGGCAAATATTTTACCTGTTGACTTTAATAAACAATAAATTAAAAAAAAAATTAAATTAAACACAGATCATTATCAGAAATATGCTACATCTTGGCATCCTGACCAGTTAGAATGTCTCTGTCTTCGACAATGTTATCCAGTGGGCTAAGATCTTTTGAATGGTGACTAGCAGTTCAAAAGGATCTCACTATGCTGCGCTAGTGTCCCAATGGATTTCCTGAAGGTGCCATACTTGAGAATCCTGGCCGTTTGGATAAGATTTGCAGTGGCACAAGACCTTTTCATTGATGCCCGGCAGTCCACAATCTATCCGATATACAGCCCTGATGTGCAATTGAGTTTCTTGACCAAGCTGTAACTTGGAATTTTGACGATTAAAAAGGTTTTTGTTTATGGTAAATGACTATCAGATCTGCACCTGTCAACCACTAGTGTGCGTTAGTATGCTTGAACATTTTTGGAATCTGCTGGATCCGTCTCAAATCCAAGGTTTTAGTCTTCAACAAAGCTGTTCAGTAGGTCAAGTCCTCTTGATTTGTGACCAGTATTTCAGGATATTTTCACAACGGGGTGCTTGTGTACAAGTAAATTTTGTGACTTAGGTAAACCTTGGAATTCTGTCTATTTGGAATCATTTTGTCGTTGAAAATGTTGTTCAGGGAATCAAACATTTCTCCATTATTAACCAGCAGGAATTTTCTCGCAACGTGCTTGTACTTCTTCTAAATATGCTGTACGTAGGTGTTCTGGCAATAAACAAGGTCTCAAAGTCCAGGAAAGTTGATCAGTAGGTCAATAAAGGGGATAGACAAAATTATCGGGACAAGCAAATTTTTGATTAACTTGGTAGTGCTCTAACTTTATAAAATATAATCCGATTTAATGTCGCTAAGAAGCAATCAACTGGCAAATTAATGTCATTTTGTATCTTGGCAACATAATAAGCCGAGCTTTTATCAGAACCTGTTTCAAGGAAATGCCCATATATCAGTCAATTTAAGGCTGATTCTTGTAATCGACATTTCATTTGCTTGGTAAATTTTGCCTACACGTGTATCTACTAAAAAAATGTTTGACAACGGCATCTTGTACAAAATTACATCACAATATCAACATTTGAGATAGCCTCTCCAGAAACCCGGAACAACTCCGGTGTCCGGGGGCCATGACCAATTATTTCAATAATTTATCATTTTTTCTATCCCCTGTACTTTTCCATTCGTATGTACAGGCCCTAAAATATTTGTTTATTTTTTTCATTTTTGAGATAATATAAACAACTTCTTAGAATTCTCTAAAGTAGCCTATCAAGCTGCAAAGTGAAACTTTTGATCGCGTTTTTTTTTTTAATTCAACAACACTTTTTCATACGGAAATTCTGT
>JASCZW010020766.1:0-11709 GCA_034211315.2 Aedes japonicus
GGGACCTACTGGTCTTAGAGTTAGTCTATGGTACAATCATGGACCCAAAAGGGAAGGACGTAGTTGTACCGAAGAAACATTTAAAAACTTATGGATCACTATCGTACTAGAGAACCGGCCTCTAGTACCAACAATCAATATGTAACTAGCGATTTGAAATTGGTTCACTGTTGTAGAACCCCTTGGTCCGAATTACACCTTGAAGCCAGCACCTTGTTATACATATTTGCGCCTTTGTTTTGATTTGCTGTGTTATTTTGACAGAGTATTTGAGAGTGTGTTCATGTGAGTTCATTATAAGGGGTGCATTATTGAGCTTGGGACCGAGCTTGGGACGATGTTCTAGTACTGACTGAGCCAAGAAAAAAATCGTTTTTGTATGGGACCTACTGGTCTTAGAGTTAGTCTATGCTAGTACTAAGTATCAAAGTACCGTGTATACTAGATTATTCTCAACATTTTGTAAACGTGTTTTAGTGTGCATGTCAGATATTATATGTCAGCTGATTCTGTTTACAAATATTGGTTGATTGTTTTTTTATCAACTTCAGGCTAGTGGCCGAGTGAATGTTGTTCGCACAGTATGCAAGATGTATGCTCCGATTCCTGGACAAGAACTAAGAGAAGTATTTTAAGTTGCAGCTGGACGTGATTAATTTATTGCAGATTAATCCGTTGATTGAACCGTACCGTATTGCATTTATCACTTCAAACAAGAGAAAGAAGAAGTATGCGCAGAACAGGAGATGGAGCCTTCAACATCACGGAATACCAATAAATACGATTGACTCAGGAGCGAATGCATAGAAAAACATCAACTACTTGGATGGTATGTACTGTGAAATATTTTGTGCGTAATTTTTTAGTTTCAAGGGATAATTTTTAGATGCCAATGGGTTTGCTGGAGCTAATTCAAACAGCGCATGTACAAGGTTGACTTGGAATCGAATCTGGATAAATGCATGATCATTAACAAAATTACCCTATCGTCCCATTCATGTGGATACCACTGCAATGTGTGTGACCGCGTCATCAAAGATGCAATCAACTTTTAGGATCACATCAACGAAAAGAAACAACAACATAATTTAAGCATGTCGATGAAGGTCGGAAGGAGTTTACTAGACCAGTTTAAAGAAGAGTTCAAGATTAACAAAAAGAAAACCGAAGAATAGTAAAAGGAGCATCACCGAGAATACAGACGGGAGAAAATGAAAAAAAAACATAAACGGAATATTGAAGAAGTGGGTAAAGTAAAGCACGCACTTCGCAACTAGCTGCCGTGATGGGATTCATTAAAGGAGGCGTAGTATATGTTGAGCGCTCCGAGCGGCGACAACATAATCGTTGTAAAGACAACATCATCGACGTAGAGAAACAGCATAGCTGTCATTCCTTTGTATTTCCGGAAATAAATAAAAAATCATTCATGTGTTTCTCTTGCTAGAACTTAACACGTGTATTTTTCCTTCCCCGATCCAAGTTCTCTATTTCGCCTTTCTAACCATTCCGACAGGTTATGGGCCCAGTCGGTTTCGTTAAGGATTAGTTGCGGGAAGTGAAAGTATCGATTTTTTGTCGTTATTTTTCGAGATCGGTTGTTGTTTTTCGTAAGAACCGCAAGTGAAAGAACGGAGCAGTTTTTTCCGGAACTTTCGCGAAATGGAGTGGGCCAGAGTGATGAAGTTGAATAACTCCAACTATCCTGCGTGGTCCTTCTCCGTTACGGCGCTGCTCCGGCGTGAGCAGTTATGGAAGTTCGTCGATCCTGGTGTTGCACCGAATCCGGTGACGGATCCGTGGAGAGATGGTGATGAGAAGACGCTGGCCACCATCCAGTTGCTGGTCGATGAAAGCCAGTACAATTTGATCCGCGACAAAACAACGGCAAAAGCGACGTGGGATGCACTCAAGCAGCATCACAACAAAACGTCCCTCGGGCAGAAGGTGACGTTGTTAAAACAAATCACCAACCAAAACTACAAGGTGGGTGATGACATGGAGGCCTACTTGGCCAGTATTTCAAAGCAGTATGCGCGGCTCGAGAATTCGGGGTTCGAGATGAGCGAATGCCTGAAAGTAGCGCTGATTCTTCGGGGCCTTCCGGACGCGTTCAATCCTTTGACCACGGCGTTGGAAGTAAGAGACGAAGCTGAACTGACATTGGAAATGGTTCGAGTGAAACTTGTCGACGAGGCGGACAAGCAGAGGAAGCAAACAGGCGCAACGCATGAGCAAGTACTGCGGGTTGGATCCAGTCAGCAGCAGCAGAAATCGGTTACGTGTTATTTTTGCGGAAAGCAGGGGCACCGAAAACGTAATTGCAAGGCGTTCTTGGCGGAACGGAGCTGCGATGAGAAAAATCAAAAGAAGGGGAAAGAAAAAGCCAAAACAGTGCGCGAAAACGACAAAGAGTCGTTCACGTTTATGGTGCGACCGAGTGTTGTCGGCGTGAGTGCGTGGTTGATTGATTCCGGTGCGACGTCGCACTTGGCCAACGACAAGCGTTCGTTCGCTCGTTTGGACAAAAGTGTGCAGCCCATTATTTCCGCGGCGGATGGAAAAATGCTTCGTACGGAAGGCATCGGGGACTGTACGATCCAGTGCGTGAACGATAGTGGTGAAAACGTTTCGGTAACGTTGACGGACGTAATTTTTGCTCCAGAGCTCGAATGCAATCTCGTGTCGGTGGCAAAACTGTCGAACAAAGGTGTGCGTGCGGAATTTGACGAGAAATCGTGTAAGTTGTTGTACGGTACGAAAGTCGTCGCGATCGCTGATAAAGTCGGTGGACTATACTTGTTGAATCTACCTGGTCGTTCGATGCTGGTGAATAGTGGGCGTCATACCAAGGAATGTCAGCATACGTGGCATCGACGGCTTGGTCACAGGAATCCTGAAGCTCTGAAGGAAATGGCGCGTAAGAACCTGGTGTCTGGTATATCTGTTCATGATTGTGGAATCA
This sequence comes from Aedes japonicus, assembly GCA_034211315.2. Classification (NCBI taxonomy): domain Eukaryota; kingdom Metazoa; phylum Arthropoda; class Insecta; order Diptera; family Culicidae; genus Aedes; species Aedes japonicus. The sequence goes on from JASCZW010020766.1 coordinate 2,966, forward strand.
GGGTGACGTGCGAGTGCTGCATCAAGGCAAAGATGGCAAGACCGCCGTTTCCGCAGGTGGCCGAAAAACTTCAAAGGAGGTGCTCGATATAGTACACAGTGATGTGTGCGGTCCGATGACTGTAACCCTGGGCGGCTGCAAGTACTATATGACCATGACGGACGACCACAGTAGGTACACTGTGGTGTATTTTTTGAAGGAAAAATCCGAGGTCGATGCCAAGATTCGGGAATACGTTCGATTTGCCCAGAACCAGCTAGGTAAGAAGCCAAAGCGCCATACGCTCGGACAGAGGAGGTGAGTACACCAGTAATAATCTTCGTAAATTTTATGCTGAGGAGGGAATCAAACCCGAGTTTACCGCTGGGTATGCACCCCAACAGAATGGGGTGTCAGAGCGAAAAAATCGAACGCTCAACGAAATGAGCTTATGTATGTTACTGGACGCTGGATTGCCACGGCGTTTTTGGGCAGAGGCACTGAACACTGCTGCTTACATACACAACAGGGTACCGTCCAGAGCTGTCGGTACAACTCCTTTTGAGCTATGGTTTGGGCGGAAGCCGGACCTGAAAGGTGTGAAGGTTTTGCGGGTGTACAGCTTACGCGTGGATTCCACCCCAGAAGCGGAAGAAGTTCGAGATCAAAGCTGAAAAACTTACCTTTGTGGGTTACTCTTCTGAACATAAGGCATATCACCTGCTGGATATGCGTACCGGAAGAATTGTTGTGAGCCGGGATGTGCGGTTTGTGGAGCTGGACGAAGGAAATGCAGCATGACCCTACCCATAAAGCCGCCAGTGATACTGGAAGCGATGCCGATGAAGAAACGCCGAAGGTACAAGGACGGTCCCACCCGTGAATCCGATGTTGATGAAGCAGTGATGGTGCGTTTGGGAAATCGTTCCGAACAATCTCGAGCCGGATGCCGATTCGGATGATGAGTATTTCGGATTTGATGATGCATTGGGCTTTCTGGGATTTGATGATGCCTTGGTTCAGGAGGAGGTGGAAGATGTTTTGGTTCAGAGAAGGTGGAAGATGTTTCGGTTCAGGAGGAGCTGGAAGATGTTCCGGTTAAAATACGTCGATCTGCTAGGTCAAACATCGGCGTCCCGCCGGAAAGGCTGCGAGAAACGATTGGTCTTGCTGCAGCAGTGATAGACGAACCGAAGCTATAGCGAGTTCTGAGAGCGAAATGTGGAAAGCGGCAATGGCAGAAGAGATGGAGTCCTTGCGAGAAAACGGCACGTGGGAACTGGTCAAGCTACCCCCCGATCGGAAAGCGATTGGGTCTAAATGGGTGCTTAAGCGTAAGCAGGATGCAACCGGGAACGCTGTGCGTTTCAAAGCCAGGCTCGTTGCTCAAGGGTTTTGCCAGAAATACGGGAGCGAATATGACCAGATCTTCACACCGGTGATGAGGCAAACCACCTTCCGAACGGTTCTAACGCTAGCGAGTAGCCGTAAGATGTTAACAAGGCACGTCGACATCAAGAAGGCATACCTCTACGGCGAGTTGCAGGAGGAGATCTACATAAGGCAGCCTCCTGGTTACGAGAACGGCGATCCAAAAGCAGTTTGCCTTCTCAAGCGGAGCTTATACGGACTGAAACAGGCTGCCCGTGTATGGAACCTGAAGATAGACGCTGTTCTGAAGGATGCCGGGTTTCAGCAGTCGAAGGCGGATCCCTGCCTATATTCGAAGCAGATCAGCGGTCACTACGTGTACGTGCTGTTGTACGTAGGTGACCTTATCGTTGCCTGTAGCATCGAGCGCTGCTGAATGTTTTGAGGCAGAATTTCAAAATCATCGAGCTGGGAGATCTCACGCGTTTCCTAGGGATTCGTGTACGCAAGAAAGCTGGTGGTTTCGTGCTTAACCAAAAGTCGTACATAAGCAAGACTCTTGGACGATTTGGTATGGAGAAGGCTAACACGTCGAAGGTACCGATGTTGAGTGGCTACCTACAACAACAGCAGGAGGAGAATGCTGAACTTGGCGAAAAGGCGCTATACAGCGCACTAGATGCGCCATTGTTTGGACTTATGGAACTGGAGTAAAATCTATTGGCGCGACTGCTATATTCCGGTTTTCAACTGCACCAGGAATATTATGGTTTCAGTTGAAAATCGAATTTATCGACGAGCGACAATCGATTTTACTCTCGTTCTGTACGTTATACCTAATGTCGGAAGCAGTGGCGTACCCAGAAAATTGTTCTGGGGGGGGGGGGGTTCTATATGAATTTAAAATATTTGGAAATGAATCAAGACTTTAAAGGAGATAAACATTGCTGTGCCTAAACATGACAGTTAAAAATCCCTTATTTCTAATTTTCTTTTTAAATATGGTTTTTATTTTCAGTTGTATAGATCTTGGTATAGATAGTAGTATATAAAAATTAATTCAACGCAACTTTTTATTAGCATCTTATCTACTTACAAACAAATTTTTATTAAATGTTTAAAGCAATTTCAATGTTGAGAATGATCGCTCAGGTGTGCATGTGGTCACTGGAATTGTTGCCATTATTTGCAACAAACTGAAGATGGTTGGCAACAAGTCTTTATTGCAAATCTTTAATGCATCCATTGCATTTTTCGGTGTGTGGCTCATCACCATTTGCTGTCAAAGAATTACTTCTCCAGAAACACCATCAAATCTGTCAATGCTGTAAAACTTTGCCCGTTCCTCTTTGATAAATAAGTCGATAAATTCGGTTTTCAACTGAAACCATAATATAGATCATTGCACGAAGGCGTCATCAATGCAGTTTTGACAGTTCAGGGAGCTTGTTTACGTGGACTTTTATAATATATATTTTCGGTAGGCTCGGTTTGAGATTTTGTGCTCAGAATTTCTTGCGATTGAATTAAACTTGCCGAAAAACAGACAGCAGTGCTTATTTTTACATCATTTCCTGAATCTAATCGTACAGAATTCGGAAAAGTCAATGACAAATTTCGTTTGAGCGGTCAAAATTCTAACACCTTGTAAACAAGCTCCCTAAACTGTCAAAAAAGTGAGGTTAAAAGATTTGGTGCAATGATCTATTTGCGGAAGTAAATAAAAAATCATTCATGTGTTTCTCTTGCTAGAACTTATCACGTGTGTTTTTCCTTCCCCCGATCCGAGTTCTCTATTCTTCCTTTGTGACCATTCCGACACTTTATGATCTGCAGAACCATTTTATTAAAAACGAACTATTTAATGATGTAGAAGGAGATGTTCGCTCATCATCATGAGGCCCCAGGAGTGTAGAGTAATGTTTGCTAGGAACGAAATATATGAAGAGAAAGTGTTGATAGTTCCGGCAGTGTACGGCAGGTTGTGAAAATTGAATAAAAGTATTGAAAATTGAGCGAAGGGCTTGGATGTAGCAGTACTCGAACCAAGCACACATTCCTTTGTCCCACTACGAGATAGGTCAAGGCACGGACGAATCTGCCATCTCAAGGCGTTGTGTACAAAAATAAACCCAAAAGGAGAGGAACCAACCGCTAGAACCAGCACAAGCAATTGGTGGTATGTGTGCACGGTCAGAGGCGCATTCTTTTTGCTGATTGTTGCTACACAACATCAACATTTGTTAGTGCACAAATATGAAAATTCACAACATGGTTGCTCTGTTTGTAAGAAACATGATTAACCACGTGACTCTTGCAAAGCAACACGCGTTGCGTACCGGGCAGATGAAGAGAAAGTCGAACCCGAAGAAATCGTACTAGCTGTCACAGTGGATCTTCAAAAAATAATAACGATTTAGCACAGCTTAAACCAAAAACTGAGGACTATTTCTTTATGTTTTTGATATTGTTCATCAACACCTCAATAATTCAGGTGAACAAAATAGAATTCGATTTTGGAGATATCAATTTGAGTTTTAGTGGGTAGACTTCGCTGAAAATGTACCAGTGAAGTTATGGCAAGTTTGCATACATATTGATACATGTTCTAATCTACATCTGCAAATAATAACTAAAATGCATAGAGCAACACAGAGCAATAAGTTATGAACGGTATATAACTCTAATCAATTTTACTTTCAGCCAAATTATCTAACACAAGGTAAGCAATCAAATGACGACACGAAATATACTAAATATCTATGACATAATATATAACGGGGAAACGGAGAAACCATCAGGGCACCCAAGTGAAACGATTTGGACTACCTCCTCCCTATTGTTAACATTTCGCGGAACGAGGGCGGCTCTTCGACCCCATCTATCGGGTTTATTCTGTCAATCAAGGGCTCGATTCTAGTGCTGTGGGTGTGCACTTGCTTTTGAAAGGAGATTCTCTTCCCTATATTCGCGGGTTTCGCGTAAGTGTCTCTACTCTCTACTTACGGGCCGCCCAAACGTTTTATTCCCTTCATACAGGAGCTTGATGATCACAAACAACAATAGAATCCTGATCAAATCGTTCTTCAGATTATTCCACTGCTATGGAAAGTTACCTTGCTACAATAGATGGTAGTATTTCATTATTATCATCATAAAGATGTTTTTTACCGCGGATAAGAATTGAATAATTCTCCAGTGCACTGTTAAAATATCCATCGTGTTTTAAATAGTAAAATCTACATAGTAGCATTTTTTTCCGTAATCGTGTTTAAATTACTCTGTGTTCCAAAGATTTGTATTCAACGAAATAGAGAAACTCTCTACTCTCTTTCTCTTAAATTTGTAGTCGCTATAAACTCTTCTAATAAGAATATAACCAAGCAAAAATCAAACTAGAAAACAAAATGCTTACAAGTGTTTTTAACGCCACTGAAATCTGAGAAACTGGCAGAGTAGGTAAACAAACTTCAACGTCACCACTCAATCATCGCTTGCTGTTTTGTTGGTTCATCGCAATAATTATGCAATGGAGAAAAAAAAGTCTTAAATTTACGCAAATGCTCTAGTACCTACGTAACTGCTCCTTACTTAACCACTTGCGTTGCAGATAATTTCTTCAACTCAACCACTCACCTGTTATGTTTACGGATATTCACGCTCTAGTCTGCAGTTTAAATGCCCTAAGTTCCACTTGTTTAATTCAATAACAGCAATGACCACCAACGCACTCACAGCCCTTGACATCTGACACTCTCTGCCTTCGTCTGCCAAATCATATTTACACCCATATTACTTCCATCAAGTAGCCATGCCGTCGACCGTCCAACGTGGTGAATTCTATATACGTTTCCCTCATGCGCACTTTTACTTTCTCACTCGACGACGACATTCACTCCACGTGGTTCACTCTCAAATAGTGTTTACCAGGTTCATTTCTTTCAATGATATGCCCTAACAGATAATAAAAGAAAACAACTACGCACCGGTATTTTTTATCATCAAATGTTACTTCCAATATATTTCTTTAACATTTATGAATGCGTTATGCTAAATGTGTAAAATATAATCGTAAAAATGAAAGTAGATTACTAGAAACAATTCTCGAGCTTGCCTCACCAATGATAAATGTTGCGTCTCTAAATGCTTCCGATCCGTTTATAACGTTGTTCGTGTAAAAAATAATGTAAAAACATAATATACGATATAACATACATGCTTCACAATGACGTTAAATAAGTTAAATATGCAAAACTTTGTTTCGTTAGGTTTTAGGGTTAAAATAAGAAAGTGTGTGAGTGTATATAAATAATAAATAGGGACAGCATCGAATAAAACTGTGGTTCTTGCGTTGTCCTGCACGCCAAAGAAAACGGGGAACAGAGGGATTGACGTGATGCTGAGCTCTAGCCTATAGGGTTTCAGAAATCCACGGGTGATCACTCTTATGTTGTTGTTCTTATTATTTTCTTCTTCTTCCTCTTTTTCGAGGAAGGTGATTACTCTCAGAAAGCTGCCAACTATGCACTTAATCCAAACATGCCTTCTTCTCTACAGTGTTGCAAACTAGTAATGAGTTTTCTTTTTCCTCCAGCAGCGCTATGCTATAATTTAGAGCATATTAGCTTCTCGTTTGCATCTTTTGCACTATCGTAGTGTTTTAATAATGTTATAGTTAAGTGTGCGCAGCGCTACAACTCTTCTGGGTTTGAAGAAGGATTCTACCATAAGCGCAGCTCTTGTTTCACATTTCAAAAAAAGCTCAATATTCAGCTTCCTACTCGCTCTCCTAAGCCCCGTCCTGCATCCGCAGTTCCTTCATCCGGTTGGCCATCTTTTCATTTTCTTGGTGCATTTGACGGGCCAACTTCTCATCAATTTCTGCATTTTTCTCGATAATCTTTGAAATCGTCTTCAGTGTGGCGTTCGGTTTTGGTTGCGACTGGGAAGCAATCTCGCTGCCATTGTTGCTGGTGCTGACCTTGATCGAGTTATCGTTTCTATCGATATTCACCACCCGATTGCGGTTCAGCCGATCCTGGACACTAACTCCGACCGACGATTGTTTATTGCTTGTAGCCGGTTGTCCAGGGCCCGGAGTTTTCGGAGCCCGCTTGGCGTCCTTGTCGGATTTCCGACCGGAGGAATTTCGATTGAAGTTCTCATTATTCCGGTGATGTGGATGTTTGGCACCACCACCACCTTGATGCTGCTGAGCTGGATGGCCGTGCGAAGGATGATACTGCTGATGGTGATGTGGATGTTGATGATGGTCCATCGGCTGATTACCTGTCGTTTGGAACTGGAACTGTGGTTTCGCCGGTTGACGTGGGCCAACCCGACCACTGCCAATGATTGGAGGTGACGTTACTAAAACGGGAAGAAGAATGAATTTAGCTTGTTCTACGAATAGAGACTTTCGCTGTTCAAACGACCAACCCCAATCCCGTCACCTAACTCACCTTTAACGCTCTTGAATTCGCCATCCTGCGATATCGATACGGTCAGATTAGGTTCTCCCTTGAACCCATTGTTCTGCGGGCCGTTGTTAATACACCCATCATCTTTGCTTCTCTCGTGTTCCCAATCGCGCCGCCATTTGCCTTCACCCGACTTATGACCGACTCCGGCACCCCCAGTGCCACCAGCACCGTGTCGAATGTGTTCCGGTGGTCGCCGCCCGTCATACTCGTTGGTCGACAGTGACCTCTGAAGATTACCATTGTAACCTGTCTTGCCGCCCCCGCGGCCCCCACCCCGATTACCACTGCCGTTTCCAATGTTGCCACCCGTACCCCCCTGCCGACCACTTCGATTGATTGGATTCTTACGTTCAAAATTGTTTTTGTTGATCTTACTAGCACCGGGACAAACGGGTCCGGGAAGTGCCTTTTCCCCATCACGTTCCACATCCGCTAGAAAGCTGTACGCCGGATCTGGAGGAGGGCCTTCACCTTCAGCGAAAACTTTGTAGTCTTTTGCAATCTTCTGGATGAATGCATTCTTCTCTTTCTTTTTCTCTGCAAAAACAAAAAACATAGAAAACAGTTGTACTGATTGAACTACGAAACCAATTATAGCGATTAGCCCAATGAACACGGGCAACAGAATGAATAAACGAATGTTACAGCAAAGCAATGATAGATTGGACCTAAAAAAGCGTGCGAAAAAGTACAGGTTGATCACCCAGCACGTGTTTCTCTCTCGAATGCTTGTGGGGCCTAGTAACTGTAATTACGTACCTTCGAGTTCTGCGAGAGCTTCCTCATCCAGGTCGTAGGTGAAGTCAATCTTGTCGTACTTATGTTCCCGTGGCCAGTCGTCGTCCTTGGGCGGTTTAATCTCGACCATCGCATTTTCCTTCATGGCCATCAGTCGGTCGGCTTCTGCTTCACGGTGTTTCTTCTCGATTTCTTCGTTGCGCTTCTTGATGCGGGCTATGCGCGCTTCCAGATCCTCCTGACTCTGCACTGACGTCATGATGCAATTCTGAGGAGCGAGAAACAATACAATGATGTATAGAGAAGGTGTTTGCATTCAATTTTAATCTAAGAAGATAAATGAATGGAGTTTTCAGTTTTCAATGCTCGGTAGAGTAACTCGGTATTATATAGGGTAGGGAACGGCTTAAGCACCCCAAGAACCTATTCCAAGCACGGAGTAAACGTTAACCTACAACGCTCATTTTTTGCAGTATGGTGTTCCATGTAGTAAAGCAGCATACTGCAAAAAATGAACGTTGTAGGTTAACGTTTACTCCGTGCTTGGAATAGGGTCTTGGGGTGCTTAAGCCGTTCCCTACCCTAGGTTTAATAAAGGGGAGTTGATAACTATTGCGAAACTTTAGATTGATTGGTAAATCACATATAGCCATAATTTTTCCAGTAGGTCAGTATATATATTTATTTCAGCTTGCATACGTCGGTTAAATTTTAGGATGAGTTTGAGGTTAAGTTTTTCTCAGTTGTTTTTTCACTTCCTCATAAAGCCTGTCCAAGTTAAATATCGGACATCTAAATAATAATAGTAGCGAAAAACATTTCAAATGATTCAACAAAACTGATTGTTTATTTCACAATAGTCATCGCAATAAGTCATCGGTACCATTTGCTATCTTCTTAGTTTCGAAGAGTTTCCGCTTAACTAGAGCCCAGTATTTCTGTATTGGGCGAATTTCTGGACAGTTAGGTGGATTGGCTGTTTTTAGCACGTATTTGACCTGTTGTGCCTTATAGCATTCCAGGACAAATTTCGCAAAGTGACGAGCGGCCAGAACTGAGCTGGAGAGTCCTGGCTTCTAATAAACGGTAGCAACCACTTTTGCAGAAATTTTTTCTTGTATTTTTCCTATTTCATCCTTAATGATAGTGGCGATAGAATCGAAATTTAAGATT
>JASCZW010020767.1:0-11716 GCA_034211315.2 Aedes japonicus
GTCATGCAAATTTCTGTCCCCTAAGACCAACACATGCAAGCGTCCTTTAGCACATAAAAATAAGTTGAAAGAGACGAGAAAATTGATTCAATCAAACACATATTTCGTCGACTTGGCTATTGTGTCAGTTTACAGAGACATCATTTTACACGAAATCTTTCCTTGAACTTTTCTAAACATACAGAATTGAACATCCATGAATTTATAAAGTACTTTCGTACTTTCGAATTTCCATGAAATAATATCATTTCCATAAACTATCTGAATATTGATGGTTCCACTTGAATACATGTGAATCTTTATTTCAAGCTGTTCTTGAATAACATGGAAAAACTTTCCACCTTAATGTATCCCAGTTTTAATCTTTGAACATCCATGAGAACATATCATACTTTAACACTACCAAAAGATTTGTGTTTTTGCTTGAAGACATAAACACCCAATTTTTAAAGATTTCTTGGATAACCTGAAACAAACTTTTACTTCAAATCTGGATGCTGCTTTAATTTTTGTACCTCCATGAATTCATATCATACCCATAAGCTACCAAAAGATTGATGGTTGCGCTTGTAGATACAAAGACCTATGTTCCAAAATGTTGTTGGTTAACGTGAATCATATTTTAATTGTAGAAAAACTCGAGATTTTTTCATTGCTTACTTCATATGCATATTTTTTTCAAATTGTAATACCTTAATAGTCCTTTGATCTAAGCATCAATCCAACTCATGACGCAACTTCAATGTACGCTTTTGTTTTTATTTTTAAACCAATCTGAAATTTTCTTTCCTTTAATATTTTTGGAATTCCTCAATCTTCATAAATTTTTTTTTTAAATCAATTAAAGGTAGCTGTCCAAAAAAGTGAAACATAGAACCTTAGGGTCAATACTAATTCGGATTTCAACCCTTCGTAGAGTTTAGAAATTTTAACTTAGAGTCATTGTTTACGCACCATTTGGATGATTCTGGTTTCATAAATGCATTTGATTAAAAAATACTGGTTCCGGTAACATTGTCCCCCGGAAATCCGCTTCAAAGGGAAGGAAGTTTTAGTTTGGCTGTGTTAATAGAAATGCCAATCCAGATTCATTGTAGAGAATCGTACTGCAGAGATGGCGCTGCAGTCTATATTTGCCAAATGAAGCTCTAGAGAGTTGCCGTCTTGCGCAAGGTTCTTTGAAATACAAAACGTTGTCATTTGACATTATCACATTAGTTTCAGGTTCTGTCACATAGATGGCACTGCAGTCTATCTTTGCCAAATAAGGCTCTACACTGAAAATTAATTTTAGTTTATATTACGAAATCGAAGGTACAACTAACAAATCTATTCGTTGTTTTCTGCAACGAAACTAAATTGTACTATTTATGAAGCTAAAGGGCGAACACGAAATTATTGCGACACCGAAAATGTCATGCCAATTTTCTTATAATGTACAGAATCAAACCAAAATTTTAGGGTAGTTTTATGCATATATTTACTTCAAAAATCAAAAGAAAAGTTAATCGATGGAGCCTTGAGTGTAAAATTGAACGCATTTTCGCTTGATGCCCTCCATCAAAGTCTATACAGTGTCATCCGGTACCAGTTTCTCAGTTTTTTTTTTTCATTTTCTTAACATGTCTTTCTCGTCTGACTGTCTTCTTGCTCTTCCGAAGTGCCCGCTTCATCATTGTCCAGTACTGTTCCACCGGGCGCAGCTCCGGACAGTATGGCAGATTCAAGTCCTTTGGAACAAAATGGACAGAATTGGCCTCATACCACTCCAGGACACTTTTAGAATAGTGGCATGATGCCAAATCTGGCCAAAAAGAGCTTCGTCGTGCTGCTGCAAGAACGGCAAAAGGCGCTTCTCGAGGCACTCAGATTTGTAGATCTCGCCATTTACTGTGCCCTTTGTCACGAAAGGCTCACTCCTCAGTCCGCAAGAGCAGATGGCCTGCCAAATGAGATATTTGGAGGCGAACTTCGACATTTTCTTCTTCTTAAATTTGTCGTCCACATAGAACTTGCTCTTGCCGGTGAAAAACTCCAACCCCGGAATTTGCTTAAAATCGGCTTTTATATACGTTTCGTCGTCCATCACCCAGCAGCCATATTTTGTCAGCATCTTCTCGTAGAGCTTCCGTGCCCGAGTTTTAGCCGTCGATTGTTGCCGCTCATCGCGGTTTGGGAAGTTCTGTACCTTGTATGTATGTAGTCCAGCTCTCTTCTTTGCATTCTGGATAGCGCTGCGTAGCTCTGCGACATGCCGATCTGTTTAGCCAAATCACGGCTTGAGACGTTGGGATTTGCTCTAATCATCCGCTTCACCTTTCCCTCCGTCTTTTTGTTCTCCGGTCCCGGTTTTTTTCCAGCTCCTTTGCCGTGGTCCAACGTCAACCGCTCCTGGAACCGCTTCAACACTCTGGAGACGGTTGAATGGTGAATGTTCAACATTTTTCCCAACTGCCGGTGCGACAGGTCAGGAAATTCCAGGTGTTTGGAAAGAATTTGTTCTCTCGACTCGCGTTGGTTCACCTCCATTTTCGTTGAATCGAAAAACACGACTTCGAGTTTGACAGTATGTAAACAATACACATCAATGAGAAAGTGTGCAAAATTTGGTTGATTTTTACTCAATGGTAAAAAAGTTATGCCCTGTTGAATGTGTCGCAATAATTTCGTGTTCGCCCTTTAGATTACGTCAGGCTTCCGGATAGCACACAAATGGCACTACGACGAAGGGAATGTCGTGATCGGCAAATGCAGAGGGATTTAAATTTAGCACAGACACTAAACGACAGACTGAAACATTATTTAGCCAAAGGAGGCTTACCGCTGACTAAAAAAGGTGGGGTCATGAAAGATGAAACCTTAATTAAACTTGATTATAAAGGAGGATAGGAGTCCGGTGTTCCATCGTCCATGGTGTTTGATGGTGGAGTTGTTTCATCGACTCAGGAGATCTGTCGACTCGTCTCTCAAAAGTTCTCCAAGGTTTTCACCGATGAGAGCCTAACCGAAGATCACGTTTACCTCGCAGTAAGCAATGTCCTTAGGCATGGTGACACTTTAGGCGATATGGACTACAATGATAGGACTATTTCAAGAGCCGCTTTCAAAGTGATATCTTTCCGTTGTCCAATACCCGATGGAATCCCGTCCATCTTTCCCATGTTTTCCAATTGTAGGTTCATAGTAGTACTTTTCCTTTATGTTGAAAATCTGCTCACATGTTTCCTGTTCATAAGAAAGGTAGCAAGCGAGACGTCAACTATCGCGGAATTACCTCACTGAGCGCATCGAAGCTATTTGAACTTGTCAAGGTTGATCCGTTACTTTCTCACTGCAAGCTTTTTTTGAGCGATTAGCATGGCTTCATGGCAGGTCGTTCCACTACCGCCAGTTTGCTCTGTCTCACGTCGTATGTAACTGATAGCAAGAATGGCTTAGCTCAACCAGATGGTCAGCTGCCTTCGACGAATTGTACCATGCTATTGCTATCGCTAAGCTAGGCCGACTCGGGATCAATGGCATCCTATAACAATGGTTTCAATCATATCTTACTGGTCGCCAACTCATGGTTGCTGTGGTGAATGCCGTTCTGATACTCATCCAGCGACATCGGGAGTATCTCAGGGTAGCCATCTTGGACCGTTGTTCTTTTTGCTCTACTTCACCGATGTCAATCTTGTCATCGTGAGACCTCGACTATCATATGCTGATGATCTCAAACTCTACCTTCGTATCTGTTCGATTGCCGATTTTTCACACTCTTCAGCGTCAGCGTCATGCCTTCGCTAACTGGTGCATCGTTAACCGAATGGAAGTGAACCCGACAAAATGCTCAATTATCTCCTTTTTTCGAAAAAAGACCCGACCATCTTCAACTATAATCTGTCCGAGACAGAGTTTAAATTGGTGAGTCACGTGAAGGATTTAGGCGTTATTTTGGATTCTAAAATCGGTCGACTACGATAAGCTGAGCATGTCGTAAGTATGTCGGACGACAGCCCTGTTATAATGGTTCTCGAAAATGAACCGACGGGTACAAGAGAAGAGGCATAAAGCATCTAGAACGTTAGGTTTTATCTTAAAAATCACCAAACATTTTACCGATGTTTCTTCCCTAAAGTCATTATACTCCTCGTTGGTCCGACCAGTCCTTGAATATTGCTCGGCAGTTTGGAATCCAAGCTATAACAATGGGGTTGTGAAAGTGTAGAATCCGTCCAACGCTGATTCCTGCGTTTTGCGCTCCGGTTATTACCTTGGAGAGATCCTTTCCGCTTGCTTAGCTACGAGGATTGATGCCTACTGATTCATCTGGAGCCTCTTTCGACACGAAGAGACACTGCCAGAACTTTATTTATTGCCGATACCTTGCAAGGAAGAGTGGATTGCCTAACCATACTCGAGCCAACCAACTTAAATGTACGACCGCGTGCATTAAGGAATAATTCGATGCTGAGTCTACCTTTTCGTCGCACAAATCACGGAATGAATGGAGCAATCAACGGACTTCAAAGAGTCTTCAACAGGGTTGCCTCAGTATTCGATTTCAATGTACGATGTCAGACACTTTGGCGCAGTTTTAGTCAGATTTACTCCGGCACAGTTAGTCGTGGATAACAGTTTTATGTTTTAAATTTTAAGAAATGACTAGAATTTTAGAATTAATACTTACACTCATTTAAATAAACAAATAAATAAATAGAAGATACGTGGTCAAACTTCACTTTTGCGTACAACTCCAGCAGTTCCAACCAACACTGAAAATCAATTTGAGTTTATATTATGAAATCGAAGGTACAACTAATGAATATATTCGTTATTTTTTACAACGAAACTGATTTGTTGTTTTTAATGAGATACCCTCGTAGTTAATGGCAAACGCGCAACTGTCAAAAGCACGAAGCATTTGTTGACAAAGAAAATACATTCGTGCATTGTACGAAAACAATACAAAGAGCAACTAATTTATTGCCACAAATTAAAAAGAAACGTCTTTCTGAAGGTGACATGAAGGACTGATAGATCTACTTTATCGACTCGAAATGTAATTGAAAAAAAAAAAATAAACCGCAACCTAATGGAGCTGTTCAGCCATTTTTCAAATGATTCTGACATGGGAATCGATACTGTATTTTTGGGAAGAACTGTTACTGAAACCTGGTGACTTGCGAGAAAATACGTCTAGGAACTTATTTCAATAGGGTGAATTCAGCAATGAGAGATTCTCTCCTGTCTCGCCCTCTTTCATTTATCAGAGCGCTATTATAAAGCCTTCGAGGGATTCTTTGGTACAGATCGAAGCACCGCAGTGTTGGTTAGCATACTCTCTAAATAAATGAATGAAAAACGTAAAGGCTATTAAACTATGAATGAAAGAGAAGGTAATCAAAGATAGTCTCTCAATGTCAGATTCGCCCTAATAAAAAATGTACATAGACTTGATTAATATGAAGTTATAACTCTCGACAGCGCTGTAATTTATATTTAAGGATAGATAAATTATCCCCGGCCATCCCAGCAGCAACATCATCATACATCAGTACGATAAAAGAGAAACAGTGATTGGCTGGTCTTCGCGAAATTCATTTCGTGCATTATACCAAAAGGTGTAATGATAGAATTTCGCCAGATAATAAGCAATACAAATGTTTCATACAATATATAAGACATTTGTTCTATGTACAAAATCCAAGTTTACGAAACGAGTGAAAGCTAATTTACGAAAATAAACGATCAGTTTATTGGAAAAGCCTACTGGGGATGAGATTATGAGCGAAACGGTAGGATAGAAGACATTCAAACTTTAGCTTGTCTGGTTAGGTAAGGTAAGCTCAGAGTCCCACTAAATTGCTTTTTGTGAAAAGCCATAGGTCTCCATATTTCAGGAAGCCATAAACTGAGATTCAACATCTATCTGTGGAATTGAAACCGTAACGTTATGATTTTATTCTCTAATGTGTATTGCAAAAATAAATTGGAACGTATGAGACGTAGAACCAAAGGCCAAAACCTCACTAAATGCTGCCTCATCTTTAACTGTTAAAACAAACCCCCCGACAAATCTCTGCTCAAGACAGCTATCACGTTTCGCTTAGCCATGGCCCATGCCAAGCCGAGCTTCCAAAAATCATACATTCTAATCCTTCTGGAATGCCCGTACCCTTCTGGTATAACCTCATGGATGACAGAGGCAAGGAAGAGAAACGCCGAAAATAATGGAACAGCAAGGTAAATAAGTCCCTTGAACTTCTGCTGCCGCTGTGATGGGCTCTTCTATGATCACCGGACTGGAAGGATTCTTCCCATATATATTATTTAATTAAAATCAACCATAAAAGGGGTGAAGCTCAGTACGTCATGAACCAACGTTAGCGCATGTGTGTGTGTATGCAAGTTCGTACGTACCTAACCCGAACGATATATGGATGAATTATAATATTTGAGTAGTTTCACCCCTTGCCGTTTGACAAAATGTAGATCAGATTTTCCGGTGGTTCTCCGGTGTGGCAGGAAGAGCCGCACATAACCTCTAACTGCCGCGTATCATTTGCTAATGGAAACCATGGGGACGGTCGTCGGATCTACCTCGCAGCCCAAAATGGGAGTGAACTATCCGCTTTAAGCGGGTGTAAATTTCCACTCAAATTATAGCTTTCACAAAACTTTTACGGATTGGAAGCCATTTCCGCGACGGACGGTTCACCACGCGATTTAATCAAGCTGCAATTTTGTGGCACGGGCGGCCGTCACCGGTGTCGCCCTGTCCTGGTCGGCGATAAGCGAAATTAAAACATTTTGTTTTTATTTGAATACTTGTCTGCACCCTGCAATTATGGCCTGCCCGTTCAGCCCTTGGGTTAGCCAGCGTAAAATCCTTCCCAGACGACGACGACGGCAGTGGGCCATGTGTGTTCTAATCCAAGCAGACCGACTGCCTTCCCATAGCAACCATCGGCTTCGCCTATCATTATGTAATCTAGATCCCATCTAGATAGGAGCCTTGCTTGACATGGCGCACCGTCGGAGACGTCAGCTGGATTTTGTTTTGTTTCTGACATGGTGGGTTGGTTCAGTTGTGATAGTTTCTTCGCTTGACTGTGTGATAAAATGTCTGAAAATCGTTAGGCGACGGTCAACTCAACCAAATTATTTCAACTTCAAACGATTATGCAAAACCAATTTACCTGGGAGGAGTGCTTTTTTACCCGCCAACCAAGATCAATTTGGCGTGAGTGCCATTTTTGCAATTAATTTAATGGGATTATTATTGAAAATTGAAATCGAATAATGCTATTAGGGTTTAACTGTGCGTGGTACAAATTGAGCTTTTTTTTCGGAAAATTTCCAAAGGGTTCCTTGCTGCTGATAAGTGGGGATGCGGGAGGCTTATTGTTTAAATAATTAATTAAAACGGATCTCCCACTTTGTCCGAATCGGCGCGGATTAAAAATGTATACATAATATGGCTTGCTATGAGTATCACATTCGCATGTGGTTGTTATGACGAGCTTGGATTTTTTTCTTTTTCACCCAGGGCCCAGATTCAATTTATTTTTCACGCTTCACTGGAAATCGCAATAAACGTGTGTCGCTTTGGTTGGTGCTGGCATGGGAAAAACGGCTTCCAATCGGTCTGAGCGTCACTTTTTGTTATTTTGCAATTCCGTTCGAGTCGATTGCTGGAAGAATAAAATTAATAATATGGAATTATGGTAATTGATTCAGTTAAAAGCACCTTACTGTGGACATCGGTTCTGAGAAGTCGATTCAATTTGAATCGATCAACAGTAACTGTTTACGAAAAAGCTGGTTCGTGAGTTAATTGATTGTCTCGCTTTCTGATCAGTTATTTTAAATTCAGTGACAGTGGTAGGTTTTGAAATAAATTAAAAAAAAAGTGGTATTATGTGAGTCCTGATATATTGAGTCTATCATAGTATCCTTTCTTCTTCAGAGGTGATTTTACTTTGAGAAATCCTAGGTTAGTTTTTCTGGTAGCTGTTTAGAATAGGATTTCCAATGGATTTTATAATTTTGAGAAATTTGGAAAATATTTCTTTTGACCACGTTAGTTTTCAACGAGTGATTTCTATTTTTAATGGCTCTTTCGTTCCCTTATCACTAAATTAATTAAGTTCATATTTCGTGTTTGCTGTTGCTAGAAACACTTGTTCTGATTAGTGAACGCACTACGCAAACGCACTCCGTATGGCCAACAGCATAGCAAAGCATCCAAAGTCACACTTATGTAAATCAGATGAATTGGAAAAATACACCACTGATCATTAATGAATAAGTCGAATTTTCATTTGAAAACCATGCAAATGAACTAAGCTGTGAAAACCATTTGAAAGCACATCCCAAGTAACAATTTTAGTTTTATTTCAACCGTATAGCACTCCTCCTGGCTGTGTTGATAAAATTACTTTCAACTACTTTTTTAAAGCCGAAAAGTGTACAAAGTGGTTCACTCTATGGACGGTTGTGAAAATGAATTCATAAAACATATCTAAGACCATAAAGATTTTGAAAATGTTCTAGTGAAAGACGTTATGACCACTTGAGAACCTTCATAAAACCCATTGGCTGCCACGCAAACCAGCATATGGCTAAATGGTCCACAGCTGTCAAACTTCACTGTGATATCGTGGTTAGTTTTTGTGGAATTCGACTCTCTGCTCCTCTGATTTATGTAGCAGTAAATAATATCCAGGAAAAAAAATCAAGTGTTGCGGAAAATTTGCGTTTGATAGCAAAATATCTAAAACAAACTGAGTTTTTTTTGTACTGCATACCAAGCTTTAATTTATATACGCATGTGTTTCTATGATGAATATTCGCACTATAAGAGCCGAAAATTAGCGCGCCTAGGAAATTATGCGAGTTTATAACAGGAACAAAGTTTTAACAAATATATTCGATAAATTAATCATACATGTTCTTCAAATTGATACAAAGAGTTATTAAAAATCGCTCTGCAATCTACAGTTCATTTGCATTACAATTAAAATTTGATGCATTTAGTTTTTGCTGATTTCAATTATTTCTTACAATCAATATAGTGATTCGAAATAATCACAGTTTTGTTAATAAGCCAATTTATCTCTGCTTTGACTACTATACAACTATTTGGTTATTTGGCAACTTTCCTCAATGCCAATTTGCGTTTAATGCATTTACTAGAGGCAAAATGGTTCTTAAAGGCTTTTTCAACTGACCATAATAAGATTATATGAATGAGTTTAAAAATGACATTTCAAAACAGTACTTTACGAGTTCATGAAGTCGCAATAAAACCTTTGATAGGAGGTAAACGAATTTGAGAAAACATGGTTTGAGGATCATTGTAAACAAGTTGTTTAGGTTCTCACAAACCTGACTAAAATATGAAACCTATTGGCACCAATTGGTGCCATAATAGAACCAAATTGATTTCTAGTGGCTTTCATAAAACTTGTATAAAATTAGTAAAGCTGGATGGTTTTGGCAATGTTACTTGGGACTGTATTTCAAAGTCTGTCGACGTTAATTTTCGGAAGCTTATTTAAGAGTTGATTTTGAATAATTTCATGGACCGCTGACACTCTTAAATTTATTTTGTGGTACAACATTTTTACATTCTTGCTACATTCAGTTAAATGGCGTCGAATCAAGTGAAAGTGCGCAAACGCATTTTGTACGAACGGCAGCAAAATCCGTATACATCCGAATTTTGTCGGTACGCAATCTTGCCAAGAAACTAAAACTACCGAAAAGCATCGTGTTCTGTGTTTGCAAACCATTTGACCCGTGGAACTAATCGAAAAGTATGCTTCCGGCAAATGGACAAGAAGGCGGTAGCCATTATCGAGAAAAAGCCCAATCTTTCTGTGCAAAATGCAGGCTCGAAGAGTTGAAAAGTCAAAATCGTACGTACACAAAAGTGAAGCACAGACAAAGACTGAAGGTGTTACAAGTAAAAGAGGGCTCAATCGTGATGACAAGCAAAATTTGCACAAACGTCGTGCTAAGAATTTTACACATTTTTTTCCAAACATTTTCTTGTATCATAAAGGACGACAAAACAAACGCACTCGAAGACTTTCAACAGCTTTCGGATCTGCTTTTCATGCCGCAAAATCCAAATTCTCAAAGAAGTATTCGATTTGGCAGGTGGAAATGAAGTCGTGGTCGAAAATCTTAACATTTCGTCTCGACCGGCCCTATCACTAAAGGATGTGTACGAGAAAGAATTTCTGAAAAAAGCGTTCGCTACCTTTATCTAAGAACCCGACTTTCAGCTCTTTATGAGGCCTGATTTGGCGCTCTTGTCGCTTTGCGAAATCCATCCCAGAGTGGTACAAGAGGTCAAATACGTGAAAAACAGCCCATCTACCAAATTGTTAGAAATTTGCCCAATGAAAAGTACTGGGACTCTGAGTTGGCGGAAACTCTTCTAAGCTAAGAAAAAGCAAATCGGAACCGTTGATTTCAAGAGAAGATAAAGAATCGTCACGGCAGGCGTATCTGAAAATACCGTACGTAACCTGATAGCGGGTGTTCAACAGAAAGTTCGAGAATTTAACAGAAAGAAGGATTTACATCTAAATCAACTGTTTCTTACGTAGATATAACTCTATTGTTGTTAAATGAACAATCGGTTTTGTTGAACTATGTGTAAATTTATTTTACTACTTTTATTTTGGTGTCCGAAACTTAACGTGGATAGGCTTTATAAGAACGTTCACGAACTTTTCATTTATCGAACTTGATAAGGTTCTTCAACGATTGATTAGTTACGATTATAGGCGCCCTTGTCCAATCTCTTTAGTACTTTTCCAATGTTTCAAATGACTGAACATGTTTACGAGGATACCTCTTGACCAGAGCCCAAAATCGTTCGATGGGACGAATTTTAGAGCAATTTTCCGGACTCATATAGTACCTATGTACTAAGGCTACAATTATCTCTTTTTCCAATTTGTAACAGTCCATCGTCAAGTTAACCTAACGACACGAAGCAAGGTCGGGCCAAAATATCACAGGATTGTTAAAGTCAAACTTCGAATACGTTTCGTCGCCCATCATGCTGCCGTACTTATGCTTGGCATAAAAACTGTATTATAAAGGTTTCCGCTAGCTGCTTCTGCTTCTTGTACGTCTTCAGCCACGCTATTGGCCACTGTTGTAATGTCGCCGTTGACTGATCATCGATAAAGCGTTTTATTAAATAAACAAAGCCATGCAAGTGTGTGATAGCGACAGGTTGCACACAACATGGTGTAAAATATATCCTGAATTCCTTGCCATGCGAACCAAATGTAAGGTTCCATCAAGGGCCACCATGTGAAAAGCCACGGTTCTAATCTCTATTTCGATTTTACATTTTCATTGACTGGTGGAGGTCATCTGACTCACGGGCTCTCATCTCTTACTACTCAGCACCTGCGCACAACTCACTCGCACATGGTTTGTGTTTTCAAAGCGAAATGCTTTGTTGCTATTTTGCCCTCAACCAATGTTGGATTTTTCCTCCATCATGCGAAAATTATACTATCACAATCTCGCTTTTATCTTGGGTGTGAGCGAATTACGAACATAACTATAACCAGTGGGCCAGTATGGACATTTTCGTTTTGCAAAAAAATCCACACTGAGCTGGAGCGGGGAATCGAGAGCCTCAATTTCACATGGCGGCGCCGGTTGTTTTACGGAACATAAGCACGCCACGCTGCAT
>JASCZW010020768.1:0-11717 GCA_034211315.2 Aedes japonicus
CGGGGTTACGTGGCTGCTAAACGCATCCAAATGAACACCAGGCCAGCCATTAGAGCTCCAACAGTTTTTAGTCTTGAGGGTGAGTATCGTATTGTTGACATGGCCAAAGTAGGATTCCCGAAAAACACCAAACACCTTTGAGCTAATGCAGCTCAGTACCTGAGAAAGATGAAAATCAAGAACCCCTTAAATAATTGAGTTTCAGGAAGGAAGGGTTGTCGGTTTTTGGAATCGCCATCCAACCGTTTCCCCAAAGGTGCCAAGCACTCTGTTTAAAAACAGAACCATCGTCTCCGAGCAACAAGTGAGACGATCGTTTCAAGAAGTTTCTTCATTTATTGAAGAAAGTCTTTTGGACGGACCGATGAGAAATCCAAAGCAAACCTCGAGTGTGTATGATCATTAATAGAAGAAACAGAAGCGAAGTAGATAGAGAGAAATTTTGAATTAATGTTCAATATTTACATATTTTTTGATGAATTAAGTTCTGGAACTCTGCTATAGCTATCGCCAGAATGATAAGCATTTTTATTTTGATTTTGATTCCGGTACAACAGGGTGCGGCAGAAAATAATGCTAGAATTTGTTCTATTTCTTTCAAATCCCATTTTCAACTAATTCAAGCAATACTATCAACATTTTCGAGTGCAGTTATCTTTATGAAGTCCTTTTAAACAAATTTATTCAAGGTGTCCTCCATTTTTATTAATAACATCTTCGAGCCGACGCCGGAAGCCAGAGCATGCCTTTCGGACGTAGTCCTCCGACATTGATTGCCATGTGTGTGTTATGATTGCCTTCAGGGTTTTCACACTAGGGTGTGGTGTTTTGCAGGCTCGTGCTTCAACATATGCCCAAATCGAATAATCCAACGGAACTGGACTGCTAGGGGGCTACAAATCCTTCGGCCAAAACTTCATGTTATCGTTCAACCATTGTTGGGTTCGATTGGACGTGTGACACGGCGCTCCATGCTGCTATAGGACAACGTTTTGGTCCTCGGAGAAGTTGGCCTTCACCCAGGGAAACACTTGGTCCTTTAAAATACCGATATACACTTCGGTATTGATTTTAACTCCAGCATCAATGAAAACAGGCGACATTTTCAAACCGTTGGACGCCACCAAGCCAAACATCATGACACCAGCCGGATGTTTGGTTTGAAATATGAATTTCACTTTTTACCACTTTGGTAATCTCTTTCGGCTTCTTCTGGGCGAGCAACAAACTGGTGATCACTTCTTCCGCGAACATTTTGACGAATTTGCAATAAAACAAATAAAATGTTTGGATGCAGTACATGAAAGTAAACAAATACACTTTCGACAGAAATTAGTTACTAGCTACACGAATTAACCCAATACTCAAGTTTGAACTGTTTCGCATTATTTTCTGCCACACCCTGTAGTATCTTTGGCTTTGTTTTGATTCGCTTTGTTATTTTGACAGCAGATTTGAAGGTGTGTTGGTGCGAGCTACGTTATTAAAGCCAGTATCGACTTAAAAAGTAGAGAGGTTACGGAATTTTGTTCAATATTACCAAGTGAAATTTTGACAATTGATCCGTATGAAACGAAATGTCACCTTTAATAATCGAGCGAAATATTTTTCCGATATTAAAAGTTACAGCTCCCATTAGTTTGCGTGGAAACCCTACAAATCCTAATTTTATTTTTCGTCCTTTTTCAGGTGGATACTACTGTAAATTTTTTTTTTCGATTCTTTACTTTTCCCTTTCAGTAAACGGAATTTAACATGGGTTTGGGATAGAAAAATATATTTCTTTCGGACACGATACCGACCTTAAGGCAATCGCTGGGTTTTACTTACTTTATTCTGATCCTTAATATGCAGCGTGGGTTCTTCTTATCGCCAGAATATGTTGTATTCCATACTGAATTAGTTGAATGATTTTGATGAGATTTTTTTCACTTTACGATGTAGAGGTAGCATGAGCATACCGAAGCATACGCGTGCTCACACCAACTGCTCTTGATTTGGACTCCCTGTTCGAACGCCAGGCTTACTATGTCTCGTGTATTGTTCACCACAGCGAGAATATATAATGAACTACTGCTGCTCATCAAAAAACAAAAAAAAAAACAATTGCATGGTGTGCTCATAGACTAACTCTAAGACCAGTAGGTCCCGAACAAATACGATTTTTTTCTTGGCTCAGCGCCCCTAATAATGAACTCACATGAACACACTCTCAAATATTCTGTCAAAATTACACAGCAAATCAAAACAAAGGCCCAAATATGTATAGCAAGAAGCTGGCTTCAAGGTATGATTTGGACCAAGGGGTTCTACAACAGTGAACCAATATCAAATCGCTAGTTGCATATTGATTGTTGGTGTGCTCCTTTATGTAAACCGTAACAATAAGCTGTTCAACAGTTTAGAGAGCTGCGTAGACATGTCGGTCGTTGGATATATAGCTGCGACTATTGTACAGCAAAACAAATCAACCAAATCATAGCATTTATTTTTCATTTGAAATATACATATTATAGAAATAAACTTTGACCAAAAGCTCTACAAACCCATAGCAGATGGCACGCGCGATTTCCTGTGGAATTTGGTCCCAAATATCAACCAAATGTTGCTTGAATCGATCTAAAATAAGCCCTTTCGTAGGGCCTATATGTTGAAGCATATAACCCCAAACAAAGAATCAAGTGGGTTGAGATCCGGTGAAGATGCAGGCCATCCTTCGCTTATGATGAAATCTTTTTGAAATGCTTTTGTCTTCTTTGCCTTGTGAGCTGGAGCTGAGTCCTGTTGGAAACAATATGATGTATTCCCATACAGCGTTGAAGCATGAAAATGCAGATGGTTCTTCAAAACCTGCTCGATGTAATATTCTGTGTTGATTTATACGTTAGGTTCTATGAAAAGACGAGGAAGTTTTCCTTTTCATGAAACGGTGCCCCATACCATGATTTTCGTTACATTCTGATAGCGTTCTACAGCTAGTTTATCTCTTAGAATATAGTCAAGATTTTTGCCATACACACGATCATTTTGTTGATAATGACTGTCCTGAAGGAGGAACAGCTGTTCATCCAAAAATAAAATCTGGCAGTCACCGTGCCGAACTGGCTCTTGACGCTCCGTCAACCCGTGAACCCGTTGTTTCTTGTACGGCTTGCATTCCAGATCATGTCTGAGGAGCCTGTTCATTGAAGCAGGGGACATTTGAAATTGTTTGCTCAATTTACGGCCAGATATGGCCGGATTACGTCTTATTCGCTCCCTCATACATTTGATCTTTTTCTTCGTTCTGGCACCTCCTTTGTGTTGAATATGCACATTTCTAGTTTCCTTGAACCGTTTTAAGGAAAGAAAAACAAAACGCATACTCACTCCGAACTGCTTGAGGCTATTGAATATCTGACACGGTCTAAGCTTTTGCAAATGTAATTTTAAAACTTGCTCCCGTATAGGGTATGTGATGGTGATTTGTCCAATTTTCGATATCTTCACGTAACTGTCAAATACAAATAGATTTTTCTCCATGAAAAAAATCTAGAATCACGATAGGTTTGTGTTTGCTGTGAAGTTCTAAGTCTCTACTTACTAGTAATACAGAAAAAAATGGTTTGCTCAAAATTTTAGGATGTTATAGCGATTTTTTTTAAATATAATTAATGATGGTGGTTTGTCCACCTCTGATGATGGTTTGTCCACTTTTATGATCATGGTTTGTCCACTTTTGAAAGCCAATGTTTTTGAGCGAAAATGTTGTGATTCTCAAGTGGAATGTAACATTTTTCAACTGTTTCTTGTTCAGGATGATTATCTTGACCCATTCATGAATAGTTTACTACAAGTTTTTGGCATACCGGCACCGGTAGTGTAGTGCTAAGCGTGACTGCGACGTCGGTTGGATTTTTCTAAGGCGAAAAAAACTCTGGCCACGTCTTCAATCGGAAGGGAAGTAAAGCCGTTGATCCCGGCTCATGTGTTGATGAGTGCGATTTGCAGGTTCCAGGTGATGGAGTCATCTTCCTGGTGACAATGGCTGTCACTAAGAAAATGTGTTTAGCATTTAAGGTAGTGGAAATAAAAAACATGCCTATCTCTGATGGAAATTCCGGTAAACGATATTGAATTTTGAAAATATATTTATTGTTTGGATCGAAACTTGAAGAGAATCATACATTGGAGCATTTTGTATAAGTTACAACAACAAGAAAAAGATAAACATGTGTAATAAAAATGGTAATTTAAAAAATAAATGATGATTATCTGGAAAATAAATTTAAAGTTAAAAAACAACAAATCAAACGAAATATGATTACTAACTGCATACTTCACTAAGTTTTTCGACGCTTCTCTTGAGGTTTAGAATCCGGAGGAATGAGTTGCTTGCTTTTCTTTGATGAAGCAATATTCTTCCTTTTCGTTGCAACCTTCTTTCTTTCTTCAGCCGCTGCAGCTTCAAGACATTTCAGTTGCTTTCTTGTAGCTTTTAAATGTTCCGTTTCTGCAAGCAACTTGGCTCTTATTTCGTTCAGCTTCATGTTGCGTTCTTGCTTGGCCTCTTCATCCTTTTTATGTTCTTGAGCAATTTTCTGATCTTCCAAGTCTCGGTTTTCAATCTCGGTAATAATCTGCAAATCTGACATGACACCATAGGACACTTTCAGACCTTTTCTTTGCCGAGGTTTTTTCTGAGTTGTTGTAGCAGGTGTCTGTAGGACATCAGCTGGTGTTCGAAATAAGGTAGAGGATACTGTGGGAATGAAAACTACGGGTTCAATTATATTCAGCTGCTGTTCCATAATTAGAACATTGAGCAGCTTTGAAGGTTCGCTTTCCTACAAATATGTCCTAAGGTCATTAACAGCATAGCGAGCACGTGCTACAAGCTGCTTAGTTTTACTATCATAAGATGGAGATGTTACCTCGACACTATGATTAACCTCGTAGACGCTGGTATCCATTAGTTCTTCAACTGTGTCGTTTCTGACTATTGGTGCAATAGTGTCGCTGTTATTATTGGGGTAATCTTGAAATACATTATTTATGAACATTGGAGCAGATATATTGTTAATATCGTCGTGGTAGTTTAGTGCACTTTCGTCAAGTGTGGCCAAGCTGTTTTCGGTAGGGTCGAGCTGTTCTTTTCGCGTTTTTTTTTCAATTTGTAAATTCCTTGAGTTAAAAAGCAAACGATCCGTTTTCAAATTATCGAAGTTGAATGGCTGTAATCCGGTTGATCTCCAACCGTTGATGATTGTTTCCTTGTTAATGACCTCATAGTTTGTTTGTTTCAAAACAAACAAATTCAATTTCATTGAACGTTTTATCTGGGTTGTTTTCCATTTTTGAAAATTTTCCGTATATTTAGCTTTTAACGGACCAAAAACTGCCACATAGAGCACTTGTAGAATGTGCGTCGAATTTGGGTAGAGAACTGTTAAAATTACATCATTTTCGAAGCACCATCTGTATAACTTAACAGAATGATGTCCCGAATACCCATCAACCACCAGTACAATTGGGCGTTCAATATTTATTTCAATCCATCGTGGATTAAAATGTTGCGTAACAAAATGAAAGAAGGCATCCCCCTTCATCGATCCTCGTTTTTGGACAGCCAGAAGCAGCACAAAGTTGAACCCAAGCAGCCAGTTGTTTCTCCAGATCAGCACTTAAGGTCGTTGCATTGCCGTACCTCTTGCATTTTTTTCCCTTTTAACTTCAACAACAGGGTCGATTTGGGTATATTGTAGAATTTGTTAGCACTATTGGCTGTTAACAACTTGTTTTTCACATCCGATAAAGCCTTCAAAAGGCTTTCCTTTGAATATTGCCTTTTCTTGGACATTTTTCCACTGAACAACACTTAAATCGGAAATACTTTACTTCTGCTGCGCGCAAAGGAAAACATAAACAAATAGCAGCGCGCCAAGCGGTCAACAAAGGAACCAACTGGACAAACCACGATCAGTGCACTGGACAAACCATCATCAAAATTGAGGTCATCGAATTGCATAAATTACATAAACTAAATCAATAATTCGGATATAAAATGTATGCAGGCATGATGTTTACAATATTTCTAAATGTTATAAAGCATAAAAGATCTAAATACATGCCAAGTAGTCCTCTGGTGATCGATTAAATGTTAGCTTTATTGAGGGGTGCAATGACACTGATAGGTACAGTTTTTGTACAACTTTAAAACAAGCAAATTCGCTAATGTTCCTTATAAAACGACTGCAAATCATCAACAATATTACTTTATTTGTATACTAGGAAACATTTGAATACTTTATTTGAAATCAATGTGCCTAATTAACTCAATTAAAAAGTGGACAAACCACCATCATATTTTCGACTGGACAAACCACCATCAAATACCCTATAAAGTCATGCGGTAGCTGATAAATATAATCAAACGGAATCGATAAGCTGTCAAAAGAATACATTCAAAACGGGTATAATCAATTCCGCTGTTTAAATTACCCAGCTGAAATAAACCAAGAATGAAAAAAGGTAACACCTATTGTGAAACACACTGTATTATATTGTATTGCATACATTACATACATACATTCCAAAGGGTAAGGAGGGGGTCACAGGGTGCCAGACGAAGTGTAGGCTGGATGACGGATTCGTGGAAATCTGGCCCAAGTCATGGGTTATAATTATGCCTTCCTTGATGAAAATCGTCAGATCGAAATCTGCGAAGGTCGATTATCTTCCGACAGTCTATAGTGAGTTTGCTATCCCTATTTTTAACAAACAACCAGGCGGAAATCCTAGTGTGTATTGCTTACTGTTCATTTCCTGTAATAAGAGCTGTTCGTTGGAAGGAAGCTCTCTATCCATCCCGTGGATTTCGTGAAAGTGCTTCTGCTTAAGGGTCCACACCGCCGTTTTTGGCCCTTCATAAAACTTAATAATGAGGATTAAAGGAATATTCAGTTTGATCTAGCCAATAGGCCACCTGTACGCCATGGCAAGTCCTGCACTGGTGGTGGCTTAATATCACATCATCTATCACATCAAGAAAAACCAAAACTTTTCAATCGAAGTCTCACATTAGCAAACGAAAATATTTTAACAAAAGTCAATTCGAAAAACAACCATAAACGCACCAGATCTATTGAATATTCATTCATTTAGTTGCAAACGTAGCAACGCATGCACCGTGTTCAGCTAGTCGTTTACAAATTTGAGATTCACACCATTCTGAATGATGAAACTAAAGTATTTCACCCAGATGTGCGGATTACGTACAATGAGGATTTTCGTCTCGGGAAATAATGAATAAACATAAGAAAAGATCCAGGGTCCACTGGGTCGGAGATGTAGGGTGGGACTCCTCTCCACCCAGGATCTTATAGACACTATGTAAACCCACGAAGGAAAACCTTAATACTCATACTGTGGTCCCACGCTTCAAAGAGCTTATCAGAACATCGCTGAATGGTTATGACTTGATATACACCGATGGCTCGAAAACTACAAGCAAAGTAGGTTACGGTGTAACGGGCACCAACGTAAACATAAGTAAAGGCCTTCCCTACCCTACTACAATTTTCTCGGTAGAGGCAAAAGCGGCCGTCACTGAATCCAAATTTACTTGGCAAGCCGTCATTACCGACTCCGCTAGTGTACTGGAAGCCTTAAGAAACCCAAAGAATCGACACCCGCTAGTGCAACAATTAGAACGGCTTCGAAAAACAGAAGAGTGCACATCTGGGTACCCAGCCACGGCGGTATCAATGTTAACGAGGCTGCCGACAAGTTGGCAGAGGATGGCAGATCTGAAACCCCTACTTATCCAGCACCACCTGCACCAGATCTCAAAGTCTGATTTAAATACATCATTGACTCAGCATGGAATAACGAATGGACTGCAAGCCGGGACCATTACTTACATAAAATTAAGGGAGGCACTCGCCGTTGGAACGACACAAAAAACTGGAAAGACCAGAGGGTACTGTCCAGACTACGCTCCTTTTACACCAGTTTTTCACATGATCTTGAATCTCGCAACGAATTCCACAGAATATGCCCAGCATATTCATATGTCGGTTGAACACCTCATAATCAACTGTCCTGCATATCAAACCCTCCGAGATCAATACGGCATCGGCACCAGTATTAGAGAAACGCTATCCAACGACCCAAATATGGAAAAAAAAAACACTCCTCGATTTTCTCAAAGACGTCAGCTACTACCAATTACGTCACGCAAAAATTGACTTTTTTAACCCCCCCTCCCCCCCTTGTCACGTTTTTTGTATGGACCTCCAAATTTTGTGTATGGATCGTCACGTTTTCTCAAACCCCCCTCCCCCCTTACTGCGTGACATAATTAATGGACCTTCCCATAGGACCGCCCAACGAACTAGGATATGACGGAAAATTAACGATAGTACTCGATCCAGCACAGCACACAATGTAATACGTAATTGACACCGAACTCCGATAATTAAACTCAGTCTGTAACTAAAACAAAATGTTATGGATTCCCTAAGAATCCCTCATCTGCAAAAGAGACGAACCAGCCCAGGGCTGAAAGTTTCTATAAAATAAGAAATTTAAAAAAAAAACAAGAAAAGAGGAGATGTGCTATTCATAGCAGTAAGGAAGTAGTAGGCCATTTTATACCCATAACCAAGAGCTGTGAAGTGAATTCAAGGTTGGTTTCTAACTCAAACGAATAAACAAAATCATTTTAAACAGCCCGTTAGAAAAAGAAATACAAAAATGAATGAATCCTAGAGGGTCTGAGCTGTTTAGTGGAATACCTGTAACTAGAAATTAGAAGGAAAATTAGTATTCTCCTTTTAATTCCAACTACCTTTGCTTATCTTCGACAGATACGCGTATTTCATCTACAATGTGCAGACTTCTTCAGTGTCTCGTACTAATAACTCGACTTGGTTAGTCGAGTTATTAGTACGAGACACTGAAGAAGTGTGCACATTGTCGAAGATAAGCAAAGGTAGTTGGAATTAAATGGAGAATACTAATTTTTCTTCTAATTTCTAGTTACAAAAATGAATGTTTAAGGACTTACGCTCAAGCATTCTCGACGGAAGCCATTACCTCAAAATTTATAATATTTTATATTCAAAATTTATAACTCAGAATCTTTACTAGATGATGAATATTTCATCACATGAGTTTGTATGCGTCTTACTGTGAGCAATCTGATATATAAAGAAATAGCGAGGTAAGTTTTCGAGAGAGAGAGAGAGAGAGAGAGAGAGAGAGATAAAAGCCTTAAAAAGGAAATCTAAAAAGTCATCATTGAACAAATTAGTACACAAATATGGTTTGGTTAAGTTATATTTTAAAGTTCACAAAAATATTACAAACTTTTCTTCGTCGTTATTGTTTGTTTACCTAATAAGATCCGAGTGAAAGTAGAACACTCCTCAAAATACTGCCTAACATAATCATCATAAAAGACCTAACGATATATTGTGCTTCTCACTGTTTGTCTGCTCGTCTCTTTTGAGCTAAATTCTTCGCTGCAATAAAGGTATTTTTCATCAGCATAGCAACGGTCATTGGACCCACCCCGCCTGGAACTGGAGTTATGTGGCCTGCCACTTTGCGGACTTCTGCAATAAAAACAAACAAACAAAACAAACGTTTTAGATACCTATCTAGAATACAATGCATTTAATTACCTACCTTCAAAGTCCACATCTCCTACCAGTTTAAATTTTCCAGTGACAGTATCCGGCACACGGGTAATCCCAACATCGATAATTGCTGCCCCTTCTTTCACCATGTCAGCTGTGATCAACCCAGGTACTCCAGTGGCCGTGACGATTATGTCAGCCGATCGACAGAATCGGGTCAACTCCTCTTTCGGAGTAAACCTGTGGCAGATGGTAACTGTAGCATCCATGGCACATGTGTCGTTCCGCCCATCGGCATGCAACAGCATGGCAATTGGCATCCCGACGTTCTTCGAACGACCCACAACCACCGCGTTCTTACCGAACGTGTCGATTTCGGTTCGCTTGATCAGCTCCTGCACGCCCAACGGTGTGCAGGGAATCAGTGTGTTCATATCCAGACACAGTCGCCCAATGTTTCGTTCGTTGAATCCGTCCACGTCCTTGTCGCACGACACGGAATTGCACACTTTGCGTTCGGTGATGTGACCCGGAACTGGTAGTTGAACCAAAATGCCATCGACTGAGTCGTCGTTGTTCAACTCTTCGATCCGTTTCAACAGCTGCTCTTCTGTTATATCCACACCGTAGCGCTCCGTTTTGCTGCTGATACCGACATCGGCTGCGGCCTTTTGGAAGAATTACACGTTAACTTTCGGATGTTGGTTCTGATGCAATTTGATATTCTTACCTTCATCTTGTTGGAAACATAGGTGTTGCTGGCAGGATCATCGCCGATCAGGATAGCCGTCAGTTGTGGAGCACGGTGCCCCCCACCCTCCTTCATCCATTCTACGATCAGCTCCCGAAGTTCCGCTCGAATATCGGCAGCAATCTGCTTCCCGTCGATCAGTTTGGCCATTTCGTTTGAACTGAAAAGAAATGACGAAAGTTGTAAAAACGTTAAGTTGTAACATACGAGGTAGAACAACTGTAGGTACAGAAAAGTCGACACACTGTTCGTGGAATGAGCTCACCAGCTAATGGATAAATATAATTCAAGTGGTGAATCAATTTGTTACTGCCTGCTTTCGCTCTGGAGTGGCATAGGTACACAAATTACGGAAAGTCAGCGCACACCAATGAACGACCGTTGCAGGGAACAAATATGGATGTTTAGTTTGGGTACGTGCAAAAGTGCATTATATGCATTGTGCTTTGTAGAAAATGGTTTGCAAACATACAAATAGCCTACTGTTTGAACATTAACTTGAAATTTCCAGAAATAGTGTAACTAGGGTAAGGGGATGTAATGTTAGCCTAGCTCCTTCATTCGGCCTATGTACCAAATGTGTCATTAATTTAGCAATAATCAACAAAATCATGTTGCTATCA
Organism: Aedes japonicus; assembly: GCA_034211315.2. Classification (NCBI taxonomy): domain Eukaryota; kingdom Metazoa; phylum Arthropoda; class Insecta; order Diptera; family Culicidae; genus Aedes; species Aedes japonicus. The sequence continues at coordinate 10,998 of JASCZW010020768.1, forward strand.
GCATGATAGATGTAATCCAAAGCAATTGAGGCAATATTAATCATCTTATAGATGTTCACTTCCGCGTAATTTTCGGTTTCTTGAACTTTTGGGGCATCATGATTATGCTGAACAGATGATCTACACGATCTTCAAGTGATCTAAATTTAGTTTAATTGAATCGATTGACTCGAGCAGTCCGGATGTACAGAAAATAGCTACACGTTGCAAACTAACTGTTCACATAGCTAAAATAACAATGATTTTACAAGAAAATCGTAGACCCAATGTAGGGGACATATTTTTTCTATGTTCCCAACTATGGCCTGTTGTATCAATAACGTAAAGGGTGATACGGTCAAAATTTGGTCAATATCAACTTGACGTATTTCTTTCAATTTTGCATTTAAAAAACCTGAACACCCCTCATTTTGAAGGTGTGTGTGTGTAGAATGTTGCTCCTATTTTGATTTTGGAATTCACTCTTCAGTTGTCAAAATGCCGTCCAGTTCAAGGCAAACTGGCTTTCTGCGGCGAAGAAGGTGGACAAGGTGGCTGTACAAAATCTGATGGCGGGGTCAAGCGTAAGGCCCGGCAATTCGGATTTGGAAAAGCGGAAGCCTAACTGAATATTTTTCCTGAATTTTATACTAATTGAACTTGAAAAAGAAATTTAATTTGATTTTTTAAATAAACGATTTCACCGATTTACACGCGTTTTCCCTTGACCAAATTTTGACC
>JASCZW010020769.1:0-11688 GCA_034211315.2 Aedes japonicus
GATGCAGGAAAAAGAATTCGAAGAATCCTTAGAAAATTCCGCTCTTCCAAATAGATGCCACTTTGGCGAACCAGACACGGATGTCGGATTCAGACACTTTAGTACTTGCCGCAGAAACAGCTTCGGGTGTAGGTAGTGTGATGGATTTGTGGCGCTGGAGAATGCTGATGAATCACTTACGGCCTAAAATTAATCAAACTTTTGTAACACTAAGATCCGGCCACGAACATATAATAGTTTACCGGGACTACTGTTTCGAAAAGGACTAGGTCTAGATGCAGCATCAAAAAAGGTCTTGATCTTTGAAAAGAACGTTTCTTCGACGATTGGAGATCCTCTTAGTTGTCTATCAATCAGCCATGCCACAAGTTTTTCCTCCTCTTCTTCCGACAACACTGTTGGAGTACTTTTCGAGTTATCTTACTCTATTAACCACTGAGCTTGTACCGTAAATTGTTTGTGTCCCGGTATTCACGCTCAAAATGCATTGCTTCACTGTATTTTCATCGTACTGCGCCTGCTTGCGAATTGGCTTGTTCTTTTTTCGTTCCGGTCTCTGTTGCGATTCCATTCTAGATTAATGATGATTATTCCTCTGGAGATAGTATTTAAAACAAAAGTCTGAGTCTGAAGCTGTCACTGTCAACTTTTCAATCTTGCAATACAACGCAGTATGCAGTGGAAAACATAACGCAACCAAAAGAGCGCGGTGCGCATTATAATCCAATAGTGGAGGTGCTTATTCAAGTTTTATTTCTCATACACTAACGGAACTATCAATCGGAGCTTATTACGGTTGTCACCTTCACTATCACTTTCACTTCATTCGATCAAATTTATTTGTTGAAATCATTTTCAATTCCTGGAAGCAACTAAATCAATTTAAATTCGCTGCAAATCAGAATGTGTCAACTTGACAGAAAACGCGTAGCTGTTGAATTTAGCAATACCTTGTCTTTGCTGAAATGTCAAATCGATGCAACTGACGTAAAGCGTGTGTTGCAAAATTGATGAAAAGTGCTAAATAGGAATATTTCCCTAATTCGCTGCGCTCGATACCAGTGAGACATTCCATGATATCACTCTCACTTTTTTAGGCTATTACTGGTACACCGTGATAAAAATGAGCTTCGTGAAGTGGAAATGCTGTCACCGAAATGAAAATCGTAGTAGCCCTCGGAAAATTTACGGTTTGCATAACTTTTTCGGTGGCGTGATGGTGCCGTGGCAACCATAATTGAGTTTTACATCAACCTAACATAACCTCGCAAAATGAATCGGATGAATTCTTTTGACAGGAGTCCGTGGTTTGTTTATTTCATCTGTTTGAATTGAAAACAAACAAACCACGAATACCTGTCAAAACCAATTCCATTCATCAGGATGAACCACACGTTCACTAGTGACGTCATCTTGCAAAATTCTATAACACTGAGTTGATTCGAATCGTCACCTCCACTGAACTCTTCCATATTTTCTCACTTGGGGTGACAGTCATATAAGGTTTTTGTTTTACACCTGTTTTCACCGTAGCGAAAACCTCGATGACTTCGGTGTGTAGTAATGAATCCAAGTTTCATCCATGGTTATGAATCGGCGCACAAACTCCTTCGGATTGCGTGTAAACTGGCTCAAATTCTCTGAGAGGTTGTAACACGAATGCGTTTTTGGTCCATTGTAAGCAAACGCGGCACCCATCGGGAGCAAAACTTCTTCATACCCAAAACGGGATGCATGATGTTGCCAACTCGTTCCATTGAAATGCCTAAAGCCTTCAGCTAGCTCTCTTAATTTTACTTTTAGATCCGTCAATACTATATCATGGATTTTATCGACGTTGTCTGTTGTAGCGCCCTCATGGCGTCCAGAACGCGGTGCGCCAACAGTGCTCGTACGGCCACAACGAAAATCAGCAAACCACTTGTGAATCGTTTAAATCGACGGAGGAGAGTCTGGAAAATACTTAGCCAGCTTGGCTTTGATTTCGGCAGCCGTTTTATTGCGTAGAAAATACTATTTTATCAAAACTCGAAACTCGGATTTTTCCATTTTTGAAAAATCTTGCTTATCGGTCTCTTCTCACTGTTGTCACTAATGAATGCGTGGACAGAAATAGCTGAAATTTGACAGCCGTCATTCAAGGGTGAAACTCATAGAAAATTGTTCACATCGGCGATTACCAACTCAATTTGTAGGGAAATTAAAGGGACTTTTCAGGCAGCCTAATATGTTAGGAAATTTCTTTGCCCACTTTGTATATGTTACCTAACGTCGTATGTTTTCAAGTTTGATGGAATCTTCCGAATGGTTATGAAACGAATAATTTCTAACGCTATAAACATGCAATTATTGAACCGACGAAATCTAATTGGCCTAAGGAGCCTGCTGCCCTGCATGGCACTAATCTCCTCGCCCACAGAGTCTCCTCTAACTGCCCTTGCAGTTGTATCGCTTCGCTAAATTTTCCCTGAAAAGTCCGGCATAGAAAATGCGCACTGGCTGATCAACTTGATCCCGGCGATGATAGCTGATAACCTATTAATTATCATCAATCTCCCTAGCTCGGTTAGTTCGAGGGACTGCCACGAGATGATAAGGAAATCCATCCGTTCCATCGCTTTCATAGAAGTCTCCCGGCCGCACTGTAGTACATATATTATCTCATCAACTTGTCTGTTTTTTGCGAGAGCAACAAAAATAAAAACCCCCAGTAATAGGGTGACGAACCATTAAAACTAGAAATCAAGAAAATTTTACAAAACTGTTGCAAATCCATCGGACTGAATCCGTCACTCTACGGATGATCGGAAAGATGATACCATTCACATGCGCTGAATATTTTTCCCGCGGCCACTGACAACGTGGGTAATGATCTGCACGTGCCTTCCATCCCACGTCAGTTGAACTTGACATGTCAGGCACCACAACGGGGAAAAAGGATACGGATGAGCAGAGCAGGGAAGGTTTCACGTGTTCGGTTGACTTGCGCTGAAAGCAAAGGTAAGCAAAAGTCAAGTATCAGTTTCACCTAAATTAGCCCTAGGCTTCCGGGCCTGGATGCTCCGATTAGGGATTCCCGTTGACGCCACGCCGACGTTCACACAATCATGCTAAATTAAAATTGTTCTAATTCACAACATTATCAAGTCTCGCTTTGTTGGAAGTGGTGAAAGGCAAAAAAGGAAAAATATGGACAAACAATCATTGTGTAGAGCGCTTCTATCCGCATCATCGTCCGGTTATCACTCAAATACGGTTGCCGGGAGAAATTTCGATTCCATTCATTGTGCTCATAGCATCACCAAACCGAAAGTAAAAGAAAAGAAAAAGAATCAAATATATCAATCGAAGTACATTCATTTTATAATTTACGATTATGGAGCCGCCGTCAGGCCCCGGATTATCAAATGCGCTTGGGCTCTCAATGTATGTAACCTCACTAAGTAAGAAATGTGATGCTGCGGCGGGGAGTGAAAAGACAGATCGTGTGCGCATCGGTACTAGGTCACCCGAAAGGTCGGACACACTTCAACTTGGCACAGTTATCATCCGGCGTTTGTTCGGCCAGGGCATTATGGGTTCCCCAAGTGATGGAAAAAAAACGAAGAAGTTAATCGGAGAGACACAGAAGATAGATAGACAGAGAGTGTAGCTGTACAATGTCTTGACATATTAATTAATATTTGATTACTGAAAAAAATACAAAACAACGGACGCAACCACGAATTTGACGGTAAGCCGAGGCGATTGGATTCGTTGACCTTAAAGTTAAATTTGCAAAACGGTTACAGTAATATAGCAGTTGTTTTTCAGTATGTTCAGGGATGATGGGAGGATTTTTATAAAAATCAAATTTTTGAAATTATTTCCGTTCTGTTTTGTTTCATCCTCACAGACTTCCACCGGAAGACGAGTACCATGCATTGCCTCGATTTCATTTCAAGGGCCTATGATTGTCCGGGTAATTTATACATAGAAATTACTTTATAAAATTTGTAAAATTACAGTCAATCGCAAAAGGAAGGGTCAAGAGACATTTCTAGGTTAATTTGTTTTGATATTAAATGTTTTGATTCCCTTTTTATTGGTCTCATCATGAGTGTAAACATTATTTTCAAACGCATTTCAACCATTTGGTTCCAAGTTTTTAGGAGTTCAGAAAACTTTTGCTAAATTGTTTCACCTTAATGACTTATTTTGTCGAAAATTCAGGTGGTTTTTGATGACAGTGTGAATGTCAACAATCACCAGCTGTACGGGTAGCGTTCATCTTGAACTTGAATCACCAAAAGATTGTGTTATACTCGAAACAAAGTTGTTCGCCAAAAATTTATTTAAAGTCGGATTTTCTTGAAACTTTCAGGGAATGAACATATGGATTATGTTTCGGCATAATTACTTTATTCAATTTCCTTTCCATCGCTGAAAGCCCGCACCTTTTCCTTAAGACCCCTCATTACATTTTGTGCAATGGTGGAGCCGACCGAACTCCAACTCGTTCTTAAACTCTTCGAACGATTTTCGAACTTTGGCCTTCATTATGGCCCAAAATCTTTCCACCAGACGAATCTCTGGTGAATTTGGGGGTTGGCTGTTTTTGAAACAAAAACAACGCTATTATCTCTGTACCAATCCAACATCGATCGCGGGTAATGGCATGATGCCAGGTCCGACCAAAATAATGTCTCGCCTCCGTGGGACCGCACGAAGGGCAACAGACGCTTCTGGAGGCACTCGGTGCGGTAAATTTCGCTGTTGATGATACCCTTTGTGATGTACAGTTTACTCAGTTTACCGCATTGGCATATGGCCTGCCAGAGCAAGTAGTTTTTGGCGAATTTGTCCACTTTCTTCTTCCTTATGTCTTCCGGAACATCAAACCGTGATTTGGCAACGTAGAACTCCAGCCCCGGTATCTGCTTTGCGTCTGCCTTGATGTTGGTTTCGTCATCCATAACCACACACATCGGTTTCGTTAACCACTCTCGATACAGCTTCCTTGCGCGGGATTTGGCCACCGTGTTTTGTTGATCACGTCGGTTCGGTGCCTTGCGGACCTTGAATATACGAAGTCCTGCTCGTTTCATGATTTGCTGAACGAACCAGGCGGAACACTTTGCCTTCAGAGCCGCGTCGCGAATCGAAAAGGTTCGGATTACACTTGAAATAATCCAAAACCTTCACAGGGTCAGCTGTCTTAGATTGTCTTCCACTTCCAGCCCGCCGCTCGGTCGTCTGGGACTCCTTAAACGATTTTATCACCCGAAACACAGTTGTATGGGTGATTCCCAGTTGTCTTCCGATCCATCTTATCGCAGTCGATTTTTCTATGACGGCGCGCAAAATTCTCCGGCACTTTTCTTCTTGTTTCGATGACATCTCAATAACCACCGAACCGATTGTTATGAAATTTTGCACATGTGAACAATTTCTAAACTAGTTATACTCAGATGGTGCATTTTTTCGGAGTACAGGCCGTGTCACAGGATTATATTGCTTGCCATTCCAGCACTTTTTGACCAAACTTCTACACTTGAATCGACCTGTCTGCGTCGCTTACATCCTTCCCTACGACGGCAGTGTAATATTGTGAATCTGGAAGGGTTTTTGAGTCCTCTTTGACATAGGTCTCGTCGTCCATCAAAATATATGGATCCGGTCTCTTCCTGGCAGTTCATCCAAAGAACAGTGTTCCTCAAACTTGGTTATGATAGAATGTACATTCTCGCTATGAACTCCAAAGCGCTTCGCCAACTGTCGCATAGTTACACCCTTGTCACGTATCCATGTGTTCAATACCTTAATTTTCACGTCTTTTTAAATGCGCGACAAATGAGAATGAAGAATTTCAACCGTACCAACAAGTAAACAAAGGAAAGATGACAGTCAAACGCACAGCATGCTATGATGAACACATTTAAACAATCACAAATACACGCGTACAACGCAAATGTACGTGGATAGCTTATTTTCAATACATTCCTTATTAGCTACATATGTTTTTGCAAAGTTGGTTTATTCAACCTCTTCTCCTGGGCTAAATACCCGCACCTTGAACTTAACGCTGCCCATTAAATCCTGTGCAACACATGCGCCACCATGTTTCTTACACACTTTGCATCCATTCTTTTCTTAAATTCTTGTCGTATTTGAAGACATTTCTTGTTTTTCGGAGCTTGTCCTCCATAACCGCATGGAATTTTCCAGAAGTTCTGGTGAATTTGGCGGATAATCCTTCAACACAAAAACAGCATCGTTGGCAACAACTCACGTCCAGCTTCAGAAAGAGCTTCAGGAAGCTGGAGAGTATGGTTCTGAATTCAGTCACTACGTGGCGCTCGTGGGCATGTAAGTTAGAACATTTTTAACGAGTTTATATCTGTGGTTGGATAGTCATTAATCGGTCCTGAGCTTATTGATTCGCCCCTAATAACGTAGCTCACACCAACACAATATTCTGTCAAAATAACAAAGCGAATTAAAACAAAAACAAAGATACCAGTACCGAAAGGGACCGAAAAGCGCAAGAGTGTATTGCAAGGTGCAGGCTGCAAGGTGTACTTCGGACCTAGGGATTCTAATTTGAAATCACTAGTTTCATATTGATTTTTGTTTATATCGTGATCCCGACCCACTAGAAAGATCGAATCTTCAGCAAATGTTATTTAGAAGGTCAAGGGCCTTCAGATGGTGCAGATTATGGTTTGGATGTCGACATGTAAAGGAGAACATTTTTCATCGAGTTTATGTCTTGATTCATACTACCTATAAAGTTCAAATCTTCCGAAAACTTATTCAGAAGGTTAGAGACTTTCGAAAAGTTTGGAATGCTCTCTTTTCGTGGCGCTAGAAAGAAACAGAGCATTTTCGAACATTGTTATATCTTATCCCAAAAAAACTGGTTACTACGTGGCGCTAGTGCGCTTGTAAAAGGGTTCCTTTTTTCGAGTTTATTGCGTGATGCCAATCACCTTAAAAGTTCGAAACTTCAGCAAAGTTGTTCAGAAGGAGAATGGTTTTTGGAACGAAGAGATTATGGTTCGGAATTCTGTCACTACGTGGCGCTACTGCACATGTCAAAGAGTGCATTTTCAACTAGTTTATAGTCTCTGAAGTTTATAGATTTTATATATAGTTATGTATAGTGATGATAGTTTATAGGATAATGGTTTTTGGAAGGTAGAGATTATGGTTTGGAACTCGGTCACTATATGGCACAAGTGTGCATGTTAAAGAGTGCATTTTTAACGAGATTCCAGAGCTACTTCAGCGACACGCCAACCTACGACGAGAAGCTCTTCTGCGCCATTTCCGCATGCCAAGAGAGATGTTCATGGACATTATGTGACAACTAGAGTCATCTGATGACTTTTATCAGCTAAGTTGCGATGCAGCTGGAAAAGTCGACCTGCGGCCGTGACAAAAGCCCAATGCTGCCTTATGGATGTTGGTGTATGGTTTCTCCGCTAGTTCTCTCAACGAAAATGTGAGGATTGGGGAGTCAACCAGTCTGCTGAACCCCAAAGTTTCGAAAAAAAATCGCATTATTTCAGTGAACTTCCCAGAAACTCAGGGAACTTATCAGAAGTTCAAGATACTTTTTATAAATTCAGGGAACTTCTCTGAAGTTTTGTGATTCTACTTGATGTTTAGGGAACATCTTAGAAAATCAAGAAATTTTCCATAAAAAACCAAGGACCTTCTCAAAAGTTAAGGGTTCTTCCAGAAGTTCAGGCAACTATCCAGAAATTCAAGGAGCATCCCAGAAGTTCAGAAATCTTATCAGAATGTTTTGGGTATTTCTCAGAAGTTCAAAGAACTACTCAAGATAATCAGGGAACTTCAAAAAATGTCAGGAAACTTTCTAGAAATTCATGAAGCTTTTCAAAAATTTGCGGATCTTCCTAGAGGTTCAGAAAACTTTTTAGAAGTTCAAGAAACTTCCCAGAAGTATAGCGAATTTCTAAAAAGTTCAGGGAACTTGTAGGAGTTTTTATACGCTCAAAAAACTTTTCAGACACTTACGGGAATTCCCAAAAAATTCAGGAAATTATTTAAAAGTCCTGGGATCTTCCAAGAAACACAGAGAACTTCCCCAAAGATCGGAAAAGAATATCAGAAAACGTACCAAAAATTCCGGGAACTTCTGAGGATTTACTTAGCATTCTCAAAAGCACTCCAAGGATTTTTCCATAATTTAGGGAGCTTCCTAGAAGTTGAGGGATCTTTCCAAAAGCTGGAGAAAATATCAATAATTCAGGAAACATCCTCGAAACGCTGGATACTTATGTTTTAAGAAGAACTTAAACTTCTTACTACTCGATAATTTTTCGTACCGAACCAAATCGAGAAAAAAAACAATCGACTACTTTTTAAATGTTTAATCAATTTTAAATTTCGTGGAATTTCCACCGTATTCCATTTTTGAAGATTCCAAAAAGTTCTTGTAAGGTTCAACAACATCTCGAAAATGATGTAGAAGGAGATGTTCGCTCATCACCATGCGGCACCAAGAGTGAACAACAATGTTTTTGGCTAGAATGAAAGATGTGAAGAGAAAGTGTTGAAAGGTCCGTCAGAGTGCGGCATTCTAGCCAAAAACATTGTTGTTCATTCTTGGTGCCGCATGGTGATGAGCGAACATCTCCTGCTACATCATAATCGTTACTCCTCGCACGGAGAATACATAACATAACAATTAATGTATCTCGAAAATGCTATTTATTTCACAGAAATTCCACCATCTTATTAAAAGATTTGCAAATCGACCAACTGTTTTCAATTTCCCGTAAATTATTGAAATATTTGTGATATTCTACAATCAATCGGCAACTCGAAAACTAGTAACTGATCTTTCACATTTTGTCGATGAACGTTTTCCATCGGTTAGTGGTAATTAACTGAACAGGGAAAGAAATAGCTAAAAAATAATCTAATCCTATTTAAAACAAAATCAATTACAAGCAGTATGAAAGGCTCATCAGGCTGATCAAAACTAATGTAGACATCGACAGAGGCATTTGTGGCATGGAGCCAGCAAAACTAATGTTAGGCAGAAGTGGTAGGAAACTAACCTAGAGCACAGTTACCTAAGATTCCCCTAATGAATCGGAATTAGGATAAGCCTTGGTTCGGAATAACAAAAAGTAAATTTTATTTTCTTTTTTCAATATTGTTACTTTTGTGATCCTAAAAATGGCTCTCAAGCCCAGTCGGTGATCGCATGGAAATTTAGAACAACAGTAAAACTTGGTGAGCTTTTGAAGTTAATCTTAGACTCTGACTTTTTTTTCTTAAGTGCTCCTGAGCGCAAGCGTTTAGAACATTTGTACTTGGGATTTGAAAATTTAAAAGTGGTTTATGAAATTAATCCTAGATTTCTAGATGTGTAGTAAGAAATTATTCAGAATTTAGGCCACCTCCTAGAAAGTTCGGAAGGAGGCTTCCCAAAGCATCAGGAAGATACATTTAAAAAGTTCAGTAAGAGATTTCCTCAAATGAAACAATTCTGTGAAGATCAAGCAGAAACTTCTCAAAAGTATATGAAGCACATTTAAGTAGTTCAAGAAGGATTATCCCATCATATGCAGGACAGTACATCCACGAATTTCAAGATTATACTCTCCAGAAGTTCGGGAGAGAACTTCTCCGAAAATCAGGAGAGAACTTCTCCGAAATCCAGGTAGAAGTTTAGGGAAAATGACTCCTTAGAAGTTTAGAACTTTCCAGAGATTCTGGAGTTATTCCTAGAAATTCAAGATGGAACTTCCAAGAAGTTCAGGAAGAAACTAACCAGCGAGGGCACTACCTATAATTTCACATAAAATAATGAACAAACTTCCACAAAGCTCAGGCTGATACGTCCTTGAAGTACAGAAGATAATTTATCTGAAGTTTTGAAATGGACTTCCCAGAAGATCTGGAAGAAACTTCCCAAAAGTTAGTTTGGAACCTATCCCAGAAGAAACCTCTCCAAAAAACAGAAAGAAACTTTCCAGAAGCATATGAGGTACATCCTAGTAGTTTGAGCACTCTCAGAAATTCAGGAACAAATTTCTCCGAAGCTCATGAGAAAAATTCCCAACAATTTAGAAAAGGACTTTTCAGAATTCACGGAGGAAACATCCAACAAATTTAAGTGATTTTTTCTAGAATTTCTGGAGATTTTCCCAGTGTTTCGGTTAAATATTCCTCGGATTTTAGGATGTTGCTTATCAGGAGTTTATAAAAAAATTACTCAGGAAAAATTTCCCAAGATTTCAGGAAGAAACTAACCAGAGAAAGCAATACCTATAAGTTCAAGAAGGATTTTTTTCTTAAATTTCAGCAAAGAACTTCTCTGAAGTTCAGAAGAGGACTTCCCAGAAGTGCCAAAGGAAGCTTCCCAATAAAACGCTCAGAAGTTTCATGACGATTTAAAAATGGAACATTCCAGAGTTTCAGAATGAGGCTTTCTCGAAACTCAGAAATTCCCAGAAGTACTGGTAGATACTTCTCAGAAAAACAGGAAAAAACTTTCCAGAAGTATAGGTAGTACTTCATAGTAGTTCAAGCAGGAATTTCTCAGACATTCAGGATCAAACTGCCCCGAAGCTCAGGAAAAACATCCCTGCAGTTCACAAAAAGAATTCTCAGAAGTCTAGGAAGAAACTTCCGAGAAATAAAACAAGGTTTTCCAAGAAATTCTGGAGAGATCTTTTCCTCACCGTTCAGGATTGATAAAGTAACTAAATTCAGGAAAAAACTTACCAAATGTTTCTGCAAGGTAAAGTTGCGTTGTTGGATGTGAATATCCAAAAAAATCAGTAGAGGCCGACAACTTTTCAGAATTTCAGCAAAGCGCATTGCAGCAGATCAGGAGACAACTTTCATGGAATTCAAGAAATAATCACTGACTAAGTGACGGAGCATTCTTTATAAATGAGTAAAGAACGTACTATGAGCTAGGATACAAACTCATATGGGAATTAAAATCCCTTGGTTTCCATCTCACCTCGTTTGAAAGATTTGATCGGTGTGAAAACTTTCCTGAAGTTTAGCAGAGAAGCAAAAAAAATATTTCAAGAAGATCATCAATGAAGTTTACGAGATTTTTTTCAGAAGTCAGAGACTCATTAAAAAACAAAAATAGAATTATAATCCTCAAAAATTTACCACTAAGGGTACAAAAAAATAGGACGTTGCTTAACCAAGAGGTCAGTGAAGGTCAAAATAAAATCGTTAAGGTGAGATCGACCACTGCATATCTATACAGAAAGCTTTGAATCTTAAATGTCAAAAGAAATAATGCTGTCAATAGCTTCAGTATCGTCATCTCTTAAATAGATATCGTCACTTGTTCACATAGTAATAATAATTTCATCGAAAAAAACTTTATAACACCGTCCCAATGAGGTTTTCTGAATAACAAAAATAAAAAATATTAGTGATATTCACAAAATAAGAGTGAAAAATTTAAAAACTTATTTTTCGACTGTCAGAAATTGATGAATGTTCAGAATTATTGCATGTTGTAATATTTCAATGACATTTTAAAAAATCCACCCCACAGTTAACAGTTATTCAGTCGCCTTCTGTAATGCGCAATTTTGCTCGACTCGACAGTGACAAGTGTCGAGTCAAGTTGCTCGACGCGACTTCTATAATTGACCTCTATCTTGAAACTTCCAATAAGTTTATTCAACTTCC